>JBANCV010000218.1:12325-59618 GCA_037040105.1 Amiota albilabris
TTCTAAAAAAAAAAAAGGAAAAACAAAATTGCTGGACCTTTCTTGGGGGTTGGGGGAGGGGGAGAAAAAACGGGTTTGGGAAAAAAAAAAAAAAAAAAAAAAAAAAAACAGAAAATACAATAAAAATACAAAATGAAATAAATAAAGACTAAAATAAAAACATTAAATTACTCACTGAAAATACATGAGGAGAAATAGTACGTGACAAAAATATATATTATTTGTAGCGGATCTTTAATAGATCACCTCTGAAGTTGCATACAAACATATACAAGTATGATTCGTGACAGTCGGAAAGAACATTAAAATTGACCATTAATATTTCCGGTAGCCAATTGATGAAGTAGAAAATACTAAATAGATATTTTATAGAAGATTAGATTTAGATATTTAGACCTCTAGATCACTCATTCGGCAAACTGGACAAGTCATGATCTAATTAAATATCCATGTGACGTGCTCTAGTTTCTGAAAGAACCTTAAAATATACCATCAGTATTTCAGGTAGCTTCTCCCGATGATCGAATTAAATACGGCTCCATGCTAAGTGTTCTGTTTTCCGGAAGAACTTTAAAATCAGTATTTCAGGTACCCAATTTACATAGCATTGGTATTTAGATCTTGATCTCTGGATCTTCTGGTTAGCAGCATCCTGGATGACTAATGCAATTGTCAAATGTTCATCGTAGTGCTTTCATTAACACTCACGATTGATATTTATTTCGCTGACATAGTAAATTTATATTTAAAAATAATGTAATATGTACATAATTATTTAATAGATTGTAATTTTTTGGAACAAAATTGTCACTGTACGTATTATGAAGGCCATAAACTTCTAGAATCAGTGATAGATGAATTGACTATAGTGAATATGTGATTGTTATATTGGTGTCTTTTAGAAATGACCTTCTTCATTTACCAAAATGATAACCAAACCAATATACTTATTTAGAGTTTAGTGCAAAGCCTCATATTTTTACTGGTCCATCTGGGAATTCAGTGTTCGAATATCTAAAAGTTTCTATGTTTTGCAATGTTCCTAGCATAGAATAGGCACAAAGGCAAATCCATGCAGAAAACTTATGACCCATTGTAATCATTGAGTTTATGGAAAAGGATGAGTTTATAAAAAATAATATATACATAATAACAAATATCAGAGATCTTGGAATTTGCTCCTTACAATTTCTATTTTTATCTAGAACTTAACCCAAGAGCATTGGTTTTTTTTTTTTTTTTTATTTATAAAACATGATTCATATAATTTTTGATTGTATGAAATCGAGACTTTTTCTAAAACTAGTTTCAATTAATGGTCTTGGCTCTCGGGGCTTGGGGCTCATATATTGTGCTTACATAAATTTACTTAAATAAAAATCCTTAGTTGTGTTTTAATTTTTTATATATGTACCATAATTACTACTATATCAAGAAAAATTATGACCTTCAAGAGTAATTTATATTCAATATACTCATACCAGTGAGTATAAGCTTATTAACCCATATTAACTGAAAATTTTAATAAACACTTAGTCATAACAAAAAAAAAAAAAAAATGAAATCATTACATTAAAAGTTACATTCACAACAATTCAACTACAATTTACACATTCAAACATATGCATGTACATATATTGGATCTCGTCATCATTGACATGGGTGCACCAAGAGGGTAGGGGAGGACAGCAGCTCACCCCTAAAGAGCGAACTGAGTACTAAATATAAACCGTGTTCAATTATTATTATTATCCATTAGAGATTCCTGATTTTCTTGAGGAATTTCTGATTAGTTATTCCCCCCAAAAAAAAAACAACCCGTTTAGTACGCCTGTGATCATCAATGACAATGATTTTGCGTGGGCCCACTTTCTGCTTAATGAACGAACGCACCTGAACTTGAACTTAACAACGTTTCGGTTGGCAATTTATGAATAAACTCAGCTGTCACAAGCATAGAGAATCGATTAATTTTTCTTTTAAACTGAAATCCATAAAAACCGGAACAATAATATGTATAGAAAACTATGCGTCATGCCAATTCCAATAAATATCAAGAAAAATCGTTTCACTGAAGAGCCTAAATTTATACTTTAGTAGTTTAGTCTACGGCATTTAGATGTTACTTACTATTGCTTAGACATTTTAATTTTAAAATTAGTTATATTCAAGAAATTCTTGAACGAATCATCCCATTTACTCTTCCTTAGGCCGATTTCTGGGTACGCCGATTGCTATCCAAATTTTTAGATCCTGTTTCTTTGGGACAAATTGCTATAATCTTTATAATCTAAATTTTCATCGCTGACTTTCAAAAGTAGAATTTTAATACGTCCCACCACTTATCCATATATGTACTGGTAAATGTGTATTGAGTTGCAAACATCATGGCAAAGTGATATTACCATTTATATTTGTGGCGTAAAAAGTGTATAGATTTATAAAAAGTACATGATTATCATTTTGTTTTTGTTGTAAGTAAGTAAGTATATTGACAACTTTATTTCATCAAATAATAATATTTTATTAGTCTGTTGGACAGAATTCATCTGAATTCAATATGACCAAATTGAGTTGGTTAAAGAAAGCCGATTAGGTATGATATACATAGTATTGAAGTCGAGAGTGTTTGTCTTATAAGAAAACTTGTTTCATACAATATTGCTTAGTATATATTGGCAAACAAAATAATATACTTGTATGTATTCAGTTTGAATCATTGAATCATTGAAAAATGAATTGATTTGATATTTATGCAAATTGGTTTTTAAACAAAAGACACTAAATAATAATAAATAAATAAGAATTATTGTATTTGTTTGTCTATTGTGTTACCATTATGGTAATACTTAAAATTTTGCTGGGTTTTTTTTTTGTTTTTTTGTTTTTTATGTTGGCTACTTAACATTATAAAAGATTACAGCTTGATTTGATAAAATCTATGGAATTTCAGCAAAAAGAAAAGGGTTAAGGGCAAATATGTAAATAAGTATGTTTTGAGAAATATCTTAATACTTTTATCTCCCTAAATAATACAAGTACATAGATAAGTATATTGGGACAATCTTTGTACAATCTTCTAGTCTTAAAGCAAACAAATTGATTGGATTGATTTTAGTAAAATCTTCTAATCTTAAATTACATAATACCCGTTAACAATCTAAAAGAGAAAATACATTTTGTAAGTATAATCAAATAATACAATAGTTTAAAATTCTTCTCCATTTAGGGCCCACATCTACTTATGTAAGTGCATATATTGTATATTGGAACAATCTTTGTACAACCTTCTCGTCTTCAAGTCGACAGATTTAGCATATTGTAGTTAGTTTGTATTATCAAAATCTTGATCTAGTTGTCCAGTAAGAACAGTTCTTATAATTACTATATTAGAAGATTGGAATAAGATTCCAAGCAGCTCTTCTGGTATGATCGATGCAAATAATGCCAATGCCTATTTTTAAAATGCTTTATTTAGACCACTATATTATTTGTAAAAGGAAGAAACTAGTGGAAAAATTCTTAACAAACTGTAGATTTCATATGGGATCCTAAGGAGAGCAATGTATTTTTAATCGTATAACGCATATTTGCATCATATTCTTTTATTTCCAAATATTTACATAGATTACATTAAAGGAGGGGCGGGATCTAGTCACCTCATCACTGCGGTTTCGATTTGATCTATTGTGATAAACCTTATGATTCTTCCGAAATTCTAGTATTTATGAAGACTTCCAAAATTTTCTTAAGACTTAAATTTAGATTTGCAGTTTGTTCAATATCGAACTCTGGTCCAAGCATAACAAATGCTCTTCTGTCTCTTCTTCTTTATTATGTAGTCTTATTAAAACAAAGTATGAGACTATAAGGATAACTTTCCAAGTTAGACGAAATGATTCTTATATTCTTTTGCGAGAGCTAGAAGGGTTAAATGTGTCCTACCAATATTAGTGTGTTTTACTATTATCAAGGAATCATTTGAGTTTTATTTTTGTGGAGCTCCAAGGCAATCCGCAAAATTGTTCTTTTCTAGCGAGTTAATCTACTTCTTCGTTCCCAAGATATATAACATTCGTTTACCACTTAATGAACATGGAAACTTATAAATTTAATACTTAAATTTTGCTCTTTTAAGATATATCTAAATACAGAGCTCTTTAGATTAAATAATTTATTATGATTTACTATTTTTATACACTTTTTTTTTTTACAGCTGCTTAAAATTGGATCACCTCTCGTACTACTTGTAGTACTTCTTTGTGTGGTAGTACAACAACATATTGCATTAGGTAAAAAACTTAATAAACGTTGTACGAATTGTTCATATCGTACCTATTACACTTATGGCGATGGACGTCAATACGACAGGGTTGTATACCGAGATCAGAGGCCAACCTATACACGTGGTATTTGTTCAAAAGAAAACATTATTTTCCTACAATCTTAAAACAAACAAAAAAATAATTTTATTATAAAATATTAAGCACTGTTTTGTTCGTAGCACTAAAAACAATGGGAGGGTTATCTACAACATAACATACATATGTATTTTTCTAGTGGTAATACTAAATATTGTATCATAGTGCATATATTGACCATAAGATTTTTTAATAAATAGAAATACTTAGATAATTTCTTAATTTGATCAAACCAATCAAAATTTGTACATAAACAATTACCATATAAAACGTGTATATAAAAGAATTTTAGCTCTTACAATCCCCTACTACAAATGCACACTCTCACTGTGTCTAGTACTATTTGTTTTTACTAATATGTATACAAAAACTACTACTACTAAGTATAACTACTATTGGTGCAACTACTACTAGAATTTATTGTACACTTCTTACTAGAACTACTACTTATTTTTATTCTTGTATAAAGTAACTAAAATTTCGTTGAATTTAATCTCACACTCTATACAAAAAAAGACCTAGACTTAGTCACATGAATTAGATAACTAACTTATTCATTTTGTAATTTATATCCAAACCACATGCACGTTCATTTTGTTCCGCTCCGTTCCGTTCATCTATCTGCCAACACTATTGTCCATTGTTAGCCCAATTTGAACAACAGAAACAACAACAATATAGTGGGTGCAGCGGAAATCCGTGTGGCGTGAATGCCATCTGTCAGGAGACTGCCGGCGGCCGTCCAGTTTGTTCTTGTCCACCCGGTCACAGCGGTAATCCGCTTACGCACTGCAATCGTGGTGAGTGCCTGGACAATGTCGAATGCCGTGGCGATCTGCAATGCAAGGATAATCGTTGCGTCAATCCATGTGTGGGCGCTTGCGGCATTGGCTCCAATTGTGAGGTAAGTTTATATTCCTATACTTCCTATACTACTACTACTACTACTACTACTACTACTAATACTATTATGCAGATGCTTATGTACTCGACAATATTGAATGAAGTAAATAAGACACTAGTTATTGAAATATTTAATATGATTTACTTTATTTTTATACGCTTCAGACGTGTATAATAAATATTTATAGAACCTCAATCGAAATTCTTCATTTTGGACAAGCAATCAGGTTAATCAGATCTATATAATATATAGTTCCGGATTATTGGAAGATCTGAAATTATTCTGAAATTCCATAGCAATGAGCTTTTTGTATTGTGGCATATTGAACTAACAGTAGAGTAAAAGAAAATGTTCGTCTTATTAAAACAAATATGAAAAATATATAAAAACTTGCGAGTTGCAACAAACTGGATAGCATATAAACATTCTCCATGAAAAAATACATATAGAAGCCAACTTTCATGAAGTTTGGTCAAACGTTGTTGGAGTGAAAAGACGTTAAACAGCTTTTCTCATCCTCTTTTATATATATAGAAAGATATTGTGATTGAAGATTATATGGTTTTAATTTTAAGTGAAAGCACAATTTTATTGTTCTCAATTGTTCTCATATACTAATGCTGATCATTTGCCATGGTTTGTTTATTTTTTTTGTGCAGCCCAGAAATCATGTTGCTGTTTGCAGTTGCCCCTCAGGTTATCAGGGTGATCCATACACATCATGTCGTCTAGCAGATCCTGGTAAGTTTTAATATATACTTACTTATGTGCATATTTCATTTGCTGCAGTGATGAAGTGACTGGGGGCTGGTCCCTTCCCCTATTCCATTTCATTTTATTTAATATAGGTAGTTTAGTTCAAACAGAATTGAGCGAAATGAATGAATTTTTAATTGAATTTTGAGGTTGAATACAAGCAACTACTAATTGCATTTCATGAAGCCATTAAACATAATAAACTATTTTACTATTTGCTGATTTTTGCCCAAACAAAATCCAATTATCGACAAAGTTTAAATTGTATTTAAACTTTTCATTTTAATGTTCTGTATTTCACCCATGAAATAATATTGATGATTAGCCTCAACACAATTAAGTAACCTACTAACTGAATGGTATTTTAAACTCGGAATACTAACTAAAACTGAAATTCCCCCATTTGGAATAAAAAGCGACAACAACCACTATACAAAATTTTGAATTGATTCCGTCCTCCCTATTTTGTTTTACATGCAAACACACTTTTGAGTATAAATTTCACGCCGTTGGACGATGTTTGTATGGTAAGTGGTTCTGCCTACTCCTCCTTAATCACACGCCTTAAACACGCATACTAAACACAAGGGCTGACGACAACTGCCACCCAAATTGCGTCGACCGAATGAATTGCATTTAATTTGCAATATTCACTCATTTCATTCAATGCGATTCGATTGAAATTATATTTAACAAAGGAAATTTCAAACATTTCTTACATAAGTGCGTTACAGTCATCATCGTTATTACATATAAATTTATCAAACACCTCAGAGACTTTTTATTAATTATTAATATCGGTTTAGTATATTTTGCGCTGGGTAAAAAAATGTTAAAAAACTGAATATATCTCAACAACAGCACCACTTACCGAATTCAACTTATGCTAAGACCCATCTAGATGACAACATAAGCACAACAAAGAAAATTTCATCAAACTTAGTTTCGCCATTTATAAGAAAAATAGTCACAAAAATCCGTAAACTCGAATTTTATACATAAAGATTAGCTCAATCATTGGGTATTGAATGAAAATTGTTGAAAATTGTCAAATAGTTCTACTTAATCTAAATATTGGAAAGATTTTGAATGCTAGTTGCTGTACTACTTATTCAACAATTAAAATAATCAGACATTTGCAACTTGTATAAAGTATTTATTATCGATCCCACAGTGCTCATTCTTAAATTTAAATTTGCATAAATTTACAATATAAATTTCTATTGTATTTTGTGGTTATGTGTACTTGTGTATTTATGTTGTGGTTCTTGTTGTCATGGGTGAATCTAGAGGTGTGAGAAATAGGCAGTATCTCAGGCTTATGAACTTAGTAAGTATCATAAGTATTGAGGCCAAAAATTGAATGCGCACAATGATTGTTGTGTTATTAAAAATAATATTACGCCCCATTTTGATTGAACATTGCTTTCCATTAATCATTAAGTAAGAACAAATTGTCATTTTATGTTCTGAAAAATCATTACAGATTTATTTTCATTTCAATTTTCGTCCTTGATCTTGAGAATTTCATGGTTTTTGTGTTTGCAATTATTGTTCTTACACTGAATTAACATTACAACATTTTAATATTAAATGGTTTATATATTTACTATACAGTACACATACCCACTATGTTACTTGATGTTTGCAATCAACCTACATGCAAAAAGATTTCTCATCATTTTTTTTTTTTTTTTTTTTTTTTTATATGAAAATAAAAAACTGAGAAAACAAGTTAACAAGTTTGGTATTTTTGGTAAAAACCACATTACTATAAATAAATAACAATAGCAGCGAAGTACTTATTGAATTCGAGAGATTGAGACCCAAGTGCTATTTCGAAACAATGTATGGGGCAATTCAATAGTCAGTTAAATTATATAACACACACGAACCAGTTTCCCTCTATAAAATTGAATTTTAAATTAAAATCTTTATAATAAATAAAAACACATAATTCAAAAATCAATGCTAAAATTTCCTATAACCAAGCAGAAAGCATTTAATTTCAGACTAAAGTTTTGAACCCTTCAAATTGAACAGCTGTCGTCATGAAACTATACCTATATATATTTATGTTCTATAGTATACGAAGAAGATCAACATATCCAAATTTTATACAAATATGTAGTAGAAGGCACAAATGGTCATATTTGTTTGTTCATATGTTAGATCAAAATCAGTTTATATTTAAACTACTACTAATACCTATGTAGATTCATATGTGTATGTAACGTTGTAAGTTAAATAACCCTTTGTTGAATTTAGTGTTTTAGCTTCAAAACCCTTTCAGATGTTTTCCATACCCATATTTTTAGAATCGCTGATATACTGACATATGTATATGAGCCTTGTGCAAAATTTAAACTCAATATGTGTAGTTTATACAATTACAATTTGTACACAAATAAATAGAAATAAGTTGATCGATAAATAACACACATATTGGTGAGTGGTGAATGTGTTTGACATATTTGAGATTATTTTTGTCTACATTTATCTACTTGTGTTTTGCGCACAATCACATTTCAATTGAATTGAAACTGTCAGCACAATATCTATCTGCTTATTATAAGAACAACGCCAACTCAAATTGTAAAATTTATTATAAATTTGCATCAATTGATTTCCTTATGTTCAAGGGATTTGACCATATAAGCTGATTACATTTCATTCTCAACATTCTCAACACACACACACACACACACACACACATTACTTATGTAAATAAACGCCAACATACAAAAGTAGACGCGTTTACTACTACTAAGCGAGTATATAAAGTAAGCAAGATTTACAAATGTTATTATTGTAGTTTGGGTGTTTAATTATTGTGAGAATATTACGAATACAAATTCACAACACATTTTTGTTATTACACATCAGAATATACTATTCATTTATGGGTTTATAGACAACACTGAGTTTGTATAAAACTTCTTAAGTACAAATTCACCCACATGATTCAGATGATGAGAGTCTTAACATCCAATTACTTCACATTAACAGTTATTGTCATCAGATCATTATCAATACCATCAATCAGTTTTTACTCGAATATTATTTCATATCTATCTGTAGTATCTGTAGCATTATATATGCACACAGCATAGTCAAATCAGACCATCTTGTATCTATCTATCTTGGAAACAGGTCTCCCATCTGCTAAGTGATAACTATCTGTAGCATTATAGACAACACTGGGTTTGTGTAAAGTTTCTTAAGTACAATTTCAACCACATGATTCATATAAGTCTTAACTTCGATTTGATTTTCATTAAAAGTCTTAGTCATCAGAGCAATATCAATACCCTCAATCAATCTATATTGGCACTTGGCCTCACATCTGATATGTTATATCTATCTGTAGCATTATAGACATCACTGGGTCTGTGTAAAGTTTCTTAAGTACAATTTGACCTACATTATTCAGAATGTTAGAATTTAACATTGAATTGCTTTACAAAAAGCATAATCAGCAGATCATTATCAAAACTATCCAGTCATCTAGAAAGTTGATATTTCTTGTACAACATCTTATCATCTGTAATATTAATCGTAAGGCTGTGACATTCATGAAAGCCCATATTTGAAGTATATAGACTGGGTTGTCAATAGACTAAGCTAAATTTGGTTTTCATTGCATAACTTAAGCCAAAACTATTGCAATATTCTTAAAAAATAAAGTAAGAATATCTATCTATAATTTTTATTTTCCCACTTGTTTTATTGGTATAACTCCATAGAGGAACAATGTCATCCAAGTCCATGTGGTGTAAATACGAAATGTGAAGTAATCAATGGTGTGCCAACATGCTCTTGCGTACATGGCTTTACAGTAAGTTTGAATCTATTTGAAGTCGTATACATGTGTTTCGTTTTAATAATTCATTATTCGCTTCGATACTTTAGGGCAATCCATTGAGTGGCTGTCGTCATGAATGTGAATATGATGGG
This sequence comes from Amiota albilabris, assembly GCA_037040105.1. Classification (NCBI taxonomy): domain Eukaryota; kingdom Metazoa; phylum Arthropoda; class Insecta; order Diptera; family Drosophilidae; genus Amiota; species Amiota albilabris. The sequence continues at coordinate 22,364 of JBANCV010000218.1, forward strand.
GATTGTTCGGCTCGTGACACATGCTCAAACTTCAAATGTGTACCAGCATGCCAACAATGCGGCATTGGTGCCACTTGCAATACTGTTGCCAATCACCGTGCTGTCTGCGAATGCCCCAAGGGTTACATTGGGAGTGCATACACTGAATGTCGTCCAGAGTGTTATGGTGATGTTGATTGTCCATCGAATCGTCCAGCCTGTTTCTATGGCATTTGTAAGAATACATGTGAAGGTGCTTGCGGCGTTGGTGCCGATTGTAACCTCCGTGGTTTGACACCAGTGTGCAGCTGTCCTCGTGACATGACAGGTGATCCATTTGTGCGTTGTCGTCCCTTCACAAAAGGTAATATACAACACAAATTAATAGACATTTCATAAAAATATAAATCTATCATCATACCATTGCAGAGGATCTCTGTGAACCAAATCCATGCGGCACAAATGCCATCTGTATTCCTGGTCATGACAACACTGGCCGCGAGCGTCCCGTTTGCAATTGTATACCCGGTTACACAGGAAATGCATTGACACATTGTTCACGTGTAAGTACAAACATTCCGCTTTGCTTGAAATCAGAAATGTACTTAAGTCTGTCCTTTCCTTGATTCATTCAAAACAGGGTGAATGCCTGAGCAACAATGAGTGTCCGGACAACAAGGCATGCATCAATTATCAATGCGTAAATCCATGCATTGGCAAGTGTGCCAGTGGTGCTCAATGTGAGCCTAAAGCTCACTTGGCTGTCTGCAAATGTCAAGCGGGTCAATCGGGCGATGCGCTTGTCTCGTGCCGTCAGACTCGCACCTATCCTGTGGCCAAATATCATTGATTACAGAATTGTGCGTTCCAAAACTGCCTGCCTGCCTGCGTCAGCCTATCGGCAGAGTTAGTGCTTTGCCAGGGTTGCCTAATTTATTAAAAAAAAGCCAAGAAAAATTGTTAAAGAATTTACTCACTTGAATAACGCGTTTTCTTTTTTTTTTTTTTTTTTATAATGTAAATTTATTTCATTTTGTTTAATTTTTGTAATATGATTTTTTATTATTAAAATAATTCACCAAAACGCTTACCTTAACTGTAATAACTTCCTGTGTATTATTTGGGATTCTGGTATGTTTCTTTAGCCAAAGTAACCAATTTTTTATTCCATCGAAGTGACATCACAACGAGCATGTATTGGCCTAAGTCTTATTACCACCACCCCAACTTAACCTATCCTAACTACTCTGACAATAGAATAAGTCAGTACAGACAGCACAGCGAATACAGTTTTTGTGACTATTTCAATTTTCAAGTTGATATACTGGTATATAAGTGGGAACGTCTTGAATTCAAATTCATATCTCTTTAATGATACCACCAACCATTATAATCTATTTCATTTTAGATGTGAAACCTAGCGATTTATGTGCATAGGTTAGGTTGAGTGTAGGTGATTGCCGAAAACCATATCACGAAGTTCATATTAGGGCATTTGTGTACACAAATAATGGTACACTTTATTAGAACCAATTCGAAACTAATAAGATATCAGGCCTTTATGTTCAATAAAAATTATAAGCTAAGTACCTGATACTACTATTCGAAAGCGTAGGAATCGTAACAGGTTTTCAATTCCTGTTCTTCATCCCTACAGCTTGTTATGATAGCCACCATAGAGGAATCTTTCAAAAAATTTAGTTAGAGCAACGTTTTAGATCGTTTAACAGTTCCAGGTGACCAGAGAGAGCGTAGCTTTATTTGCATTTGCAGCATGCCCAGTAATTGCAGTTCTTCTTTAATCGACAGGATGGTAGCAAACACATCTAGTGTGCAGTTTCCAAAGATTCCAAAGAATTAAGGAATGTTGAAATCTCTCTGAGCCAACATCTTAATATCATTTGTTTACATTCTATGATCAGGATAATCTAGTAACGATTTTTTTAGGGAATACTAGCACTGCCTAGTAGTTAAGACTTTTTTTTATCCGGACAATAAGTTGATGGTTTTTTAAAGAGAAACAATTTATGTAAAGCGGGCTGTCAATAATATAACACTAATATAAACTAAGCTACTTTATCGAAACAAACCCCTAATTATTTATTGTAAGAAATCACCCAGACTTTTTTTGAAATGTATTTTGTTCCTATCAGTTCAGTTCATAAGGAGTAACAAGTCATATAGTTTTGGAGCTCTCGGAATACCAAGGACCCCAAGTTTCAATTGGTAGGAACATGGCATCTATAAGAAGTTTTTTGTTAATATAAAGAATATAACTTTCTAAAATAGATAAAATAACATACTACGATATTATAAATATTTAAAATATGTAATTGTTTATATTTTTTTATTTTATATTTAAAAAAATTTATACAAATATTTTTTATATTGTACATTACTTTTAAAACTACTGCTTTTTCTCTGACAAATTTTTTTTTTTTTTTTTTTTATTTGAATATCTTTCACACTTATGGCTTATATGTTCACTATTTCGCAGAAATGTGCTTCGAAAAATCCTTCTCCTCCATATTAGCTTTTTTATAAACATGAAATTTGGCACAGACACAATTTATTTCACTTGAAGTTCTCCGATTACTGTAATAGGGAGCCCACCATAGAATATATGGAAAAACGTATTTTTGTGCGGTTACTTCAACAATTGTGAAAACTTTTTAGTAAAAAAATTATTATTATCTTAATATGTATATCCGAAAATTTAAGCGATTTCTTGATTGATTTATGGATTTTCCATCAAATTTATTATGAAATGGATGTGAAATATTATATTATATTCCAAAAGTCACTCGAATTTTAGTATTTGTAACATTTTCTGAATATTATTACATGGATTATTATCGTGGCTGATTAAGGATCTCCTATACCAATAAAGTCGAAGAGCGAACACTTAAGCTGTGAAGGCACATATATAGATACACAATGAGCCTTAAGATTTTTGGATACAGTCATCCCAGCCTATTTCCTAACACTAAACGTGTGAAAGATATATCAATTTTGGTAGATCCAAAATTAATATCCTGTCTTCAGTATTGTTTATTTGATTTCTATATAAATACAATTCTATACTTGTACCGAAGTTCTAATCTTTAAACATCATCAGCATTTTTATGCAGCCATGTGAAAAAAGTAACTCTGTAAATAGTTTCTTCTTATGGTTAAGTTTTTCTTATACAATAGAATATATCAGAGCACAGGTAGTAAAATAAATTATATGGGTGTAGTGGACGTGTAAAGAACACAACTTGCTCTTAGTTAATTTTCAAGAATCCGAAATTTAGTGGAAGCTTTACTTTGATATTAAATAAAGTACCATATACACTGACATCTTATTAAAAAACAAAACAAAAATAAATTAAGAACGGTTTCTCGAGAAGACGGTTTCGTCTACGAAGAAGAAGAGCAAGGCAGTCCTCACATAGTAGGAGGTGTTGAATTCTCTATAATTCTTCCTCATATTCACAGCTACTTCAAAACTGTTCACTATCCCTCAATTATTTCTATTATTTAGTATGTACTTAGTGATGAATATTTTAATTAATGAAACCCCTTAACTATAATAGTTTATAAGAGCCATTACTCATGACATTCTGTTCTCAGACATAAATCAATTATGTAATTTGAAGTTGACTGAAAAGAGATTTCATATCCTATCCTAAGACATAGTATTTCAATTTCATAGACACTTTTGTGTATGCCCTAATAATACTTAGTATTATGTTACAATTATGTTTATAAAAAAAGAGTTACAAAAATTCTAGGGAATCCCAGTTTTATTGACCATATAAATATATATTACTTACAATACTAAAGAACTAAAAAGTTAAATGAGAATAAAGAATTTGAGTTGAATTGATCGCACAGATTCAAAAATAGCAGCGTACTCGTATTTCGTATACAAGAATAATTCATTCCTCTTATTACAGATGAAAATTTCAGTATTCAGGTATCACCTGAACTTGAACCAAAGTTTCCATTTCGACCGATATATAAACGCATATTTAGCATGTGTCACCAAATACCAATATTGAGACGATAAGTGGAATGCGTAACAGTATACGTATTTGATAGGTATACAGATCCAATAATGAATCCGATTATAATAATAAATATAATAATAATAAACGACATTGCCGATTCCGATATAAACAAACAAATTTAATAAAATAAGAAACTCCTTATTTACCTCGAGCGTTTATGTTTTTATTGTGATTATTATTTCACAAAGTACAACAACAAAAATTCAAAAATTATGGTTCACTTTTAGCAGATTTTTGTCCAGATAATTTGTTACGCAAAATTTCTGACTTCCGCCGACTTCGCTCGTACGACACCCTTTTCCACTTCAGTACTTCAAGGTCTCATTCAATTAGTTGCCACTACCACCAAGGTGAGACCCGCAATTAAAAAAAAAGACATTCTGAGCCGACTGAGCTCAGTTGCTCAGAATGGGTATTGATTGGTCTTGTCAAAGCCAAATACCAGTGAAAATTTTAACTCGGATCTTCGTGACTTTGCAGGAACATTATCTACATTATCCCTTCCCGACAGAATGACTGCAGATCTAATATTGCAATAAAATGAAAGTCTTCTTACTCTCAACATAAAGAAATTTGTCATTAATTCTAGGCTATTATTGTTATTGTTGTCAGCGATTTGTGGATCCTTGATCTTAGCTAAAACTTTTAAAGGTACGACGTGGGAAATCGATCAATAAATAATCGGACTCGTCACATCCCTTGTGATATTTAGCGATGAATAGAAGCTCTACTGACTGTTGTAAGAAATATTGGACACATCAGAATCTGTAACACGTGGATCCAAGATTGAGTGGCAGCAATGATTTGCGCTACCTTTTGTAACAAGAACAAGAATGCAATATGTTTTCATATCAATTTATTGAACTATTATCCTATATACATTTATAGTACTATAAAGCGATACTGGTTTGGCAACATGTAAGACCCCCCACGCCAAACTGGAATGGAATGGATTGAAAAATTACAATTTCAGAGAACAAAGCATTGAAAAATTATTTAACCACATTGAAATCATCATGACTGGACTCGATTCTATGATTACCCAAAATTGTTGTAACTTATATGGATGGTAATTCTATAGTTCTATTTATAATATTTTGTGAATACAAGAGGAATAAGTGGATTTCATTTTTATATAAAACTTTAAATTTTTCTTTTTTTTTTTTGTTTTACAAAAAATAGATTTCTTTTGTAATATGTCAATATTTTTTTTTATATCTTATGTATACCAAAATAGTATTATGTATTTAGGAAGTACAGACATAATTTTTGTTTTCAATCATTTTCTATGGTCCAAATTATCAGGTCTATGCATGGGAAATCGACGTCTAGGTTTGAGTAAATTTAATGCACGCACTCAAGAGATTGATAACCAATTAAAGTAAGTTTCTTTTTTCTTTTGTAAAAATCAGTCAATACTAATTCACTGGAAGCACTTTACTGGGTCTTGATACAACCCCAGGCCCAGGTCGCCGGCCCAGGTCGCCGTCGAAGACTATGAAATGCATAGGCTGGACAATTCGCACACGAAACTTTACGTTCCCAAAAACTGAATCCTACGAGTGAAACCTTGAGATTGCTGTTGTTTGAGGGCGAACACAATTTCTTGAGAGAATTGTCCAGTTTATGCATTTCATAGTCTTTGGCTTGGCTTGTTCACAAGACGTAAAAGAGAGAGACCAAATCCGAATACCAATTCTCAGTCATCAGATTATTTTTTAAGCAAATTGTCAATCTAGATAAGAACTAGAGACCTGAAGCCAACTATTGCCTTAAAGAAGGAAGTATCCTTGGCTGTTCTTAAAAATAATAATGCTTTCTTCTTCCATGCATAGACTTTATGAGGCGCTCTCAATAAATGAAAAATAGATTTCCAGTGTTTTTTTTTTAAAATATACATATATATAAATGTTTATAAATATATTTATTGTTGTTGTTTTCTGCTTTTTTTTTTTTTTTTTTTTAATTAAATAAAGAATAAAATCCACGATTTAATGTTAAATTACACAAAAAAAAAAAAAAAAAAAAAAAATGGTCATATATGTTTTTTTAAAGGCTTTTCTTGTATGGTAAATATTTATATAATTTTGTTTTGTTTTGTTTTATTTTTTTTTTTTTTTTTTATTATTATTATTATTATAATGTTTTCTTTTATATTTTTTTATTACAATTTTTTTTTTTTCTTATATAATATTTTTTAAAAAATATTTTTGTTCTATTCCTTTACTTTTTCATATACAAATTTTATTAAAAATATTTATTTTATATATAAATTTCTTTTGTTTTTGTTTTTAATTTTAATAAGTTTTTTCATTCAATTCTTTTACACAATATTAATTTATTTAATTAATTAATTAATTATTGTTAGTTACATGCATCATTTTGTTGGTTTTCTGGATTTTGTTGTTCTTATACTTGTTGTAAAAACAAATAATAATAATAATAATAATAATAATAATATTTATAATTATAATTATGATAATAATAATAATATGGTTCTTTTCTTTGTTGTGTTTGTTTTTTAATGTAAATATATATATTTTTTGTTTACATAAATTTACAATAATATTCTAGATACAAATACAAATACATAATTGCGCTTTACATGATGAATAATATCTGTTTTTTCTATTTAATTAATTTTATTTATTTATTTATATATTTTTCATTTTGTATTATTTCATTTCTATTCTAGAACCGTGTTGCTTCTTTTTTTTGTTTTTTTTTTTTTTGCATCATAATTCACTTTGATTTTATATAAAGTGGTAATCATATAATGAAAGAAAAGATTTAAATCAAGACATACAATATGGGAACAATAACATAACTAGAGATACTAAAAGTATGATGTTTATATAAGTAGAACTCAAATCAATCAATTCCAATTTATTTGCCAATCGATTCTCTTTTAGTGTTTTCAAAAAATTTCATGTTTAATTTTTCTTATTAAATCATTTTCGGCACCAGAGAGAGAGAGAGATAGATATAGAGAGTGAGAAGAGATATATGGCAGATAAAGGATATATGTATGTAGTATGTATAAATGGAACACAGACGACAAAGAGATTTTGATACATTAATGTATATAAAGAATAGACAAGGTAAAGTAAAGTACAGGAGGAAACATTATTGATCCGTTTGTATGAAAGTAAAAGGCAACCAAAAATTTCAACTACAACATTTACTTTTCTTTTTATTCTTCATACTTCGAACATTAATGGTATCCTTTTGTTGCTCATTTTGTGCCGTACGCAATTTATGTTGTAACACTTGCCTCGTTATTGACAGAAACATTTCTTCTACGTTGGTATTATCTTTGGCTGATGTCTCGAATAATTCGATATCCATTTGTTGGGCAAAACGTTGTGCATCCTCGGTTATAACAACTTTACGATCAGGATCATCATTTTTATTGCCAACTAAAAGAAAGAAATACGCTAAGTCCAATATTTAGTTCAATACTTCTCATTACTCACCTAATACTTTATTGACTACATCGCAGTTATTTTGTATTTCTTCAAGCCATCTTCGGACATTCGCAAATGAATCACCATTGGTAACATCGTAAACAACAATAACACCATGTGTTCCACGGTAATAAGTGCTTGTGATCGTACGGAATCGTTCCTGACCAGCTGTGTCCCAGATTTGTAATTTCACTCGCATGCCATCGATGACAACCGTCCGTATTTTGAAATCGACTCCGATTGTTGTTATATAACTACCAGAGAATGTATCATCCGAGAACCGTATCAACAGAGATGACTTTCCGACTCCTATATGCATCAAAACAGAACAAAAAAAAAAACATTATGAGTTCCAAGATAATTAATATTATTTTACCACACATACGAGTTATACAAAATTACTTATAATAATAGTAGAAACTGTTACAAAAAACTTAATCCTTTCCAAAGCACCATCATAGACAAGACGGTGTTTGTTGACTCAATTAACCCATTAAATCTATACTTAAGCAAAGAACTTAGATTAATGCACTATAATACAAATTTTTTTAGAGACCAGAAATTTCGACTTTTTTTTTATAAAAAAAAAATTCATATATCTAAATATATAGGTATTTCAATAAAACACATTAAGTTTACTGCATTTTGATCACTTTTACACATTTTGGTTCGTAGAAAGCAGTGGGATGTCAAATTCACCATTACAGTTAAAGGAGTAATCGGCTCAAACCTCGAATCGAGCGAAAATCTGGAGATATTGAAGAAGGGGAGGCTTCCAAATTCAAGATTAGATCCATCGGAGACATTATAAAGAATATACACTCTTCATCAGCTCAAAGAGATGTTTTGATTTAGCCATGTCCGTCTGTATGTATGCAAACTAGACTCTCAGTTTTTGAGCTAGAGAGCAGAAATTGAATATTATTCTTTTCACCAGACGCTGCAGTCATTTATCGGAACCGTCCATACCAACCCAAATTCTTTTTTGTTTTTTGTATTATCGAACCCATATTCATCAACCACGTTAATATTCTAGGGGATGCATGAAGAGTATAACCACTTCCACATAGCCGAAGAAGATAACTTTCTACTTTCTTGGTTTTTACATAATTTTCTATTGATCCATTTGCCTCTGCTACGAAACAAAATGAGTAAAAGTGACCAATATTTAATTAATTTTACACACCACTGTATATATTCGATAGTTGCTATACTTAAATACTATGCACTATACTGAGTTGATTGAACTTTTGACAAACTTAAGTGAGAGTTGCATGCGATAAGTTACATTTGATACAAAAGTTGGATTTAGTCACTACTATGTCACATTAAGTGAACCGTTTTGATAAGTCAGTCGACGACAAGCTCTTTGAGTGACTTTTGACAAAAAATTATATACATACATATCTATGTATGGCATAATAATTTTGATTTTAATTAATGATTTGATTAATAATATACTATATACAGATTGACATCACAAAAATCCGAAACATCCAAGGTGTCTTTATCTATTGTACAAGTTTATATGAAATATTGTGCACTTCATAATATATTATTTATTTACCTCAATAGATTATCATCTATGATGATGATGATGATGATGTAATTATGTCATCTTATTAACTATTGATTTTGAATTAATCTTTCAAGATTAGAAACAAATTGATAATGAAATTGATAACAAGCATATTCTCTTAAGTTTCTAATCTTAATTGGAAATTGAAATGATTACAAAATTTCAGATCTAAAATGAATTGTAAATGATTTTCATTAGTCAATTTCAAGTCTACTATTACAAAATAAAATTAAATAAATACATAGTAGTTGTTATATAGACTTAAACTGATCTGATTTATTTGTTTATTGTGAATGCAACTGAACATACCTATGATATGCTGGAAAAAAATTATGGTCAGAACTTTTTAAGCAAATTAGTGTTCCGGAAACCATCCATTGATGTAGAACCATTTGACGATATGCAACAACATGACATCATTTAAAAGTTCAAAAATGAACAATTCATTATGTGAAGGCAACTTGTTGCAAATATTCGAAGATGCTAAGTTAGCAGCAGTTTATTCAGATTCATCTATTAAAACATCTCTAAAGACATACACAAAGTTTTCTTTTGAAAAAATTCCATAATTTTTTGCCTTGGATGAAAACCTTTGAGAAGAAAGACGTCTCTGAAGCAGTGTCAAAGAATTGTAAGCGATATAATATCGAACTATGTTCATTGTTCTTTCAGGACATTAAACAGACTTTTGATCAAGTCTGGCACACAGATCTTTCTTCTTTTCAGACTCATAAGCCTACTACTACCAACTCCCAATTATTTCTGGATAAAATCTTACATGCGTGATTGTAAATTCTATGTAAAATATAAAGTCAAGTTATTAGAAATTTTATTCATATGAGCTGGAGAATTCATCAAGGTTGCATCCCGGATCCAATATTATGTTTACAATATACAATGCCGATTTACCAATTGATGATGAAAATAATTTTACAATTGCTACTTATGCCGAAGCAGTAGCCATTCAAGAAACAACTGGGAACAAATTCATCATATGCACCGACACAGTTTGTCTACAGTGGAAGCTGTAACCAATATTGGGAATTTGAATCACTTTATTGTCCTAATATATGATACTTTAATAAAAAAAATCCGTCTAAACTTCACCTTTGTATGGTGCCTAGCCAAAAAGGTCTCATCCCAAACGAATTAGCTTTATGCTGTAACAAAATCAATGGCAATGTACCTATGTATGTCACCTTCACCGGAAAGTCCATAAAAAACTATCTCTCCACCTTCGTGGGCAGATAGTTAACATTTGATCTGATAATATGATCACTCAAATTTATAGATATGTTGTGTGAATTTTCAACATAACAAATTTATTTTAGATTTTAAAAAACTATGTAACATACTTTGCATCACAATAATGATGAGGTGATGGTCTTGGAAATGCATTACATTTAGTATTGTAGTAGTGTTACCTCTTCTTGTAATCTGCTATGTCTAGGATAATATGGTTATGTGTACGATAATAAGAAGTCTGTCTATCTGTCTGTCTCTACCATAACTCAACTGAAGAGCACACAGATAGATTTGGTCTATACTATTTCATGGAGTCTCCAATGTAGAGATAATATTCATAATTCATAATAAATGATAATAATAAAATAATATCTCACTTTCTTCCTTGTCTCGTTTAAAAACAAAGGGCAAACGAGACAGAGTGAGTTTTAGAGAAGTTTCAAAGGGTTTGGACAGAACTTAAGATAATTTATATAATAAGTACATATACAGAAAAGTTAGAAATATGCGGGAGTATGATGAATATGAATCGAATCGAATGAAGTAATTATTTTTTATACTATATTCATACAATTTTAGAGGCACGTCAACCAGAAAAAATCTTAACTATTGAAAAACATTTTTTTTTTTTTTTTGTGTTTTTATGTTAATAACATGTATTTCTGATAAGAAAAATAATCTGTACTTACTATAACAATATAAGATGATTTTTTTTTTCCCTTCCCGTTTAACTCTTTCTTTGAATAGACGAAAAAAAACGGAAACAATAGAAAATGGCAACAATTGAAGTGAAGTGAAGTGAAGTGAAAACTAATTAAAAACTCATCCAACAAAATGTGCAATTTAAATGCACTTGGAAACTCATACACCCGATGACCAACGATTCGCTCTTACTAGTCATCACATCACACCACATAGACAAAACAACATCTCTTGACATTGAGTTTTTAATCACAATGATGATGAAGAAACTTGAATTCAACTAGAACCGATATGTATGTAGTAAGACTGTATATGAAATGAATATATTTGTGATTGTATTTGTGAGGGCGTGATAATTGAATACATGCGGGCAAAATGTTTTTTTTTTTTTTTTTTGTAGAGAAGAAGTGATTCAATAGAATCCAATGGAAAATGGTCAAAGTTCTTCTTAGAACAAATTAGAATTCTTCTGTGCATCACTTAAACACAGAAACATAATAAAATCGAACAGAAAAACCATGACTAGAAAGAACCTAGAGTCTAGACCTAGGCTGAGGATATGAAGAACTTACTTTCCTATGCAGAAATTATAATTTGTAAAGCAATTTCGTATAGAAGTTATTTTATGTTGGATGTATGGCTATACTACCCACTATTAATCATCCAGAAATTGAGGAACTCCAATTAAAACATGCTTTTGGAAGAGCATTAACAAGTCTCTGCTCTGTACCAAATTTTAGCTTGAAACAGACAAAATGACGCGACTAGATTGCTTTTTCTTATCTCGTCATATAATTTCTATATATAAGTATTGCTGAGAACCTCCTCCGAAATACAGTTTAATACTAGTTTTATCTTGTATAACCAACATTTCCATTACAACAAAATGCACATTTATTTAAAAAAAATGAGAAAAAATACATATATGATTAGTAAAGTAGTTTGTGCATCATCATTTCTGCCGCCATGTTTCGATTGGAATTTGGCCCAAATACACCACTGTGTATTATTCTGATAATTTTAGCTATAAAACCGGGAAAAATGTTTTAAAAATAAATCTCTATTCTCTTCATCAGCACAACATAAACAAAATATGTAATGCAATTCTTAAAAAAACTTAAACTGGTGGAGTAAGTTGAAATCTATGTATAACCTCACCTCTCTTCTTTTAAGTTTATATCTATTGTTTCATGCGCTTGATTATTTATACATTTAATACATAATGGGATAGATAATTAGTCTATCCTTGGCAATGCTATGTAATTATGTCGGTCTGGTGATTTCGGTCATTCAAATTATTTGTTTATATACATCAATAAGGCAGTCTTCTCTGCACCGCCCTATAATGTTTGTTTTCATATCATATGTTTTTTTGCAACAAAATTTCCTTTATTTCAATAGATGAAAATGAAAAGAAACTTAATTTTTATACTCTTCACTTAGTGAATAGTATTATAAGTTTGTCATGAAGTTTGTAATGCAAAGAAGGAGACATCGTAGACCCCATAAAGTATATATATTCTTGATCAGCGCGACAAGACGAGTTGATCTAGCCATGTCCGTTTGTCCATCTGTCCGTCTGTCTGTATGTAAGCAAACTAGTTCCTCAGTTTTTGAGCTAGAGAGTTGAGTAAATAGCTTTCTTTTTACCATATGCAGCACATTTGTCGGAATTAGCGCAATCAGACCACTGGGGGGTACCTCCCATACAAGCCTCCTACACAAATTCATGTTTTTATTAGAAAAACTTTTTTATTTTTTGTGCTACCGAACTGAAATTTCAAAACTGTAAATGTTTGACCTATATACATAAGACCCTTGGACTATCAGGAGGGGTACCTCCCATACAATCCCCATACCCAAATTCATGTTCTTATTAGAAAAAGGCTTTTGTTTTTTATGCTATCATTTTAAAATTTGGACAATAAATTTCTGATTCATATTCATCAACCATGTAAATTTCAAGATCCTAGAATTACTGGATCGTATAGCTCCCATACAAAAAACAGTTTCTAGGGGCTGGGTGGAGAGTAATACATCTTCGACATAGTCGAAGATACCCTTCTTTCTGGTTTTTTTTTTTATTTTATTAAATACGTTTCTATACTATATACATATGTATTTGTATGCCATGCTTTATTGCAAATTGTTTTAGAGTTAATCAATCTAGTGATTCTTATGGTGGATTTCTGAATTTCGGATTATCATAGGATCTTTCTAAGCATTAAAAATTCGTAGTGAAAAATCATCATATATTTTTGAAAAACTAAATATATCTATGTATTTATTAGTTACTATACATTTTACATACATATATGATAAAAAGAAGAAGATTAAATCGACCAATCTATGTAGACATATTTAAAATTTAAAAAACAAAAAATCTTACCATATATGCCATATGCAATATGACAAGATCTTATCGATCGAATATACAAACTATATTTAAAAAAAAAAAACAAAAAAAAAAGTAAATGATTTCATTTAAGTCAATATTTTGAATAACATATAGGCTTCCATATTTTCTATTTGTTTATTGGGGGAAGGGGTGGGGGGTTGGTCTTTCATTGTACTGGAGTCCGGACTTGATTTAATTGATTGAAGTACTTCGTCACTATTGATAAATCCTTTATCTTCTATTTCCTCTCTCCCTCTCTCTCTCTTTCTTTCTTCGTTTATTTCTTTATGTTATGTTATGTGTGTGTCTATTTATTATCACATAGTTAATATGCTCGTTTCCTAATGAGGGGACCAATGCCGGCACATTTTTTTCTTCATTGCAATGCATATGAATTGCATTTTTTGCTCTCTCAGCAGCAGCAGTCTAATGTATTATATTATTTTACTTTTCTCATAGGTCTCTCACGCTCACATAACTAACATGACACTCATCATATGCAGGGTCAGGTCACTCACTGGTGTACGAGTAGGTATTTAGTCTCTTTCTACCACCATCTCTTGCATGGGCATATAAGTACAAATATAAAATCACAAAATTTGACTTACCACTATCTCCGATAATTAGCAGTTTAAAGAGATGATCAAAACCACGAGCCATTGTTTTGTTGCAGTAATTGTTGTTGTTTTTGTTGCAGTAATTATGTGTGTGTGTATGCAGTTATTGTTATAAACCCTGAATGAAATTGGGGCAGTTGAAGGTCCTTGGCCGACAAAGTCGGGTTCTTCTATGGCGTAGACTCGATCACCAAGGGAAGATATGCTGGTGCTGATGTTGTTGTTGTTGTTTTTGTTTATACTTTTACTGTTGTTGCTGTTTGAGAATGTTAGTAAAGTATTTCTTGTTAATTTATTTTATTTTCTTGCTGTTGCATTTGGCATTTTTTTCATTTCCACTATAAATAATGTTATCTTTTCTCACCCAAAAAACAAAAAAACAAAAAAAAAACACACAAAACAAATAAAAAGGAACAAAAATTAAGCGGCGGAGACTGGAGTGGCGAGTGAATATCTCGAGAATATGAAATTTACAACTGTTAAAAAAATAAATATTAAGTGTTTTATTTTGCATTTAAACAAAAAAATAACTTCGCGTGCTACATATGCAAAGAGAATCACTAAATCACATACTCGCACTTGCACTCTCTTTGTACTTGTGTGGTTTGGTGTTTTGAAGTGTTGCTTGAAACTATCTCACTCTTGTCTTTCGCTCTCTCTCTCTCTCGATCATTTGCTGTACTTTGCTTTGCTTGGCTTTACTACTTTGTTGTACTATGATAATAAGTGGACAAGTGAGCAAGCGAGCGGCGCCGTACTTATGATTGGGCCTATAGTACTAGGTGCTTTTGCTTGAAACTCTCTCTCTCTCCCTTAAACACGATGCTCTCTCTTGCTGTACTTTACTTTGTTATTGTTGTTGTATGAAGATAAGTGAGCCACCGAGTCACCAGCAGTGAGAGCAGTTTTAAAATCAAATGCTCTTCTTTTTGTTGTTTGTCTTGGCTGCTGATGTTGTTGTTGTTATGGTTAGTTATTTCTTGTTGGATTTTTTTTTTAGTTATTTCTATTGTATTTTGTTGTTGTTTTTCTTTAAATTTAATTTCCTTTTATTAAAAAACATATATATATATACACTATATATATATATATATATATATATATTTGTATTTATATGTGTGTGTTAGTTTATTCATACATCATTATCATCATATGAAAACAACACAACAATAATAATAATAACCATAATTTAACAATGTTGTGTTGACAGCAAAGGGCGCGGGAGAGGGCTCGGGTTCGGGCGAGGCCGGCAGTAGCAATATCAAGAGGGCAGGCAGGGCGGGCAGCTGTGACCGACGTTAGCGGTTTTGGATGTGATTTATCAAAGTTATGTTAAAATTTTATTTCGTGTTTTTTTTTATTGTTATTCTTGTACTAATGCTAACTAACTAAATTGTTGTTATTGTCGATGACGACGGACTTTGTCAGAGAATGAATGCCAACAGCAGCAACAGACATTAACTAATTTGTGTTGTTTTTGTTGTTGTTGTTGCTGCTGCTGCTGTTTAATTTAATTGGAGACGCACGAGGGTAGCAGCAGGAAGCATTTTTGTATATTGAACTTGTTTTGTTGTTAATGATTGAAATATTGTTTTTGTTTTTCTTTAATATTTTATCTAAATTGGTGACGAATCTTTCTTGTGTCTTTCAATATTTAACACAAAACACTTTTATTTCTTAATTTTGTGTGACACTCTTCACTCTCAGCCCCCACCTCATACCACTCTGCCTATTACTCATCATCATCATCAAGGTATGACTGGTCATGTGTATTTCTCATTCTCATTTAAAATAAATCAACATCCATAAATCGTGGACTCCCTCTTATTTTTTTAATTTACAAAAAAAAAAAAAAAAAACAAAAAACAAAAAAAAAAAAAAAAATTTAAAATATTTGTCGTAATTTTGCTTACACATGCATACGTACAATGTTGCTTACACAAATAAATAAGTAAATATACAAACACTCACTCACTTACACTCATACGGACACGAACACGAACACACGTAATGCAGAACAATAACGAAAAACTGCGTTTATATACAGACAGTATGACAGACGGATTCTCATACATATGTATGTATGTACGTATGTATGTATGTATGTGTATGTGTGTGTGTATATGCTCTTTCTCACTCGTTTTGGCAATGTTAATTATTATTTGTATTTGTAATAAATGAAATGATTTGAATGTGAATCTGAATCAGAATCAGATTCGAAATATGAAACTGAAATTGAACACACTTTAGTTTTTGAGAAAACAAGTAAACGAGTGTATGAAAATAACAAATCGGCGACGCTTCCTTAACGAAATTAATGCCGAAAGCCGAATGCCTGCCGCGTGCCCGTTGCAAATTATTGAAAGCGGCCGCCGAAAATACTACATTTGCCTTATGCGAGCGACGACAATGATGCATAAACGAATTGAGAATAAGAATTGAGAAGAGAATGAATGTACAATGATAATGAAAGTGCCTGAAGTGCTGTAAAATACTAAACAAAATATTTGTGTTGTTGTTGTTGTTATTGGAACCTTGAGAGAGGATAAATCTGAGAATGCAACATTTGAGAGAGAGAATGAAAACAGACAAAACAAAAACAAACGAACTGAACACAATACAAAAATTTTCGTACACTCTGACAACTCTGATAATAATTTATAAAGACCTTTTCACAGGGCGTCAAAGTAGTGTTGGATACATGTTCAACTATTTTTCAACAACAACAGCGGTCACTTTGGTGCAGTGTTGGGACTTTTTACCTTTTCTTTTAATTTCATCATTTTTTGATGCGCGCCATTGTTAATCAGCTGATGATAGCACAAAACAAATTGTAGTTTCTTTTTTTAATTCTATTAAAAGGGAGCATCTTATCATCATCAATCATCAAGGGTTGAGCAATTTTCAACTTTTCTTATGCGTTGGTGCTGTTTGTTGCTCTAGTTGTTTTAGTGGACTGTAAAAACAATACGACGAACGCATTGCCGTATCCTCGCACCAACTCATGTCATGTAGTTCCATTTAAAATACTCGTATTAATATATTTTGTGTTTGTATATTTGTTTATAAATTATTTTAACGTTTAACATTTTTTATTGGTGTTTTTAGTTTTTTTATTATAAGATAAAGAAACAAAATTAGCATTGTCGGTGCTTTTCTATTGGCTTTTCTATTGTGAGTGAGCAAAGACTATTAAAAAACATAGACGGGAAATCGCTCGTCAAGAGAGAGCACTCTCAAGTTTTTGATGTGTGTGTGTGTGTGTGAATAGAAATGTTGTATGGGGTCGATGGGGAACAGAAATGGCGAAATGTTATTGAAAATTGTGATTTCTGTTAAAATGTACTCAAGGAGGCAGAGCTGTCAAGGATCAGTTTGTTTACAATGCATTTCGATTGGAACTTGTGCAGAGTACAATGTGTTTTAAATATTTTTGCATTCATTTTTAACTCGACACACTGCATATATATACACATATGTACATATTTCTGTAGCCTTGCAGCTGCATAATAATTCTAAGCTAAACTGTTAACATAACAGACACAAAGTATTCCCTAGTCTTGGACAGACATTGTTTAACAGAAGGAAGGCGACCATTTAATTAACAGACTACTGTAGAGAAATTTCTTCAGATGGCGCCGCTTAGTTTGAGTGTTGTCAGTCGCTTTTACTTATCGAATCAGCTGTTATTGGCACAATTGCCGGTTGCTGGCATCGGCACATTTCATAACAAATGGAAATAGTGTTTTAGTTTTTTTGGAAATATTATTAAAAATTAATAAAATTGAAATTTAAATCGAAATCCATAAGCAATAAATCAGAAATATGCAACGCTTTAACAGAAGATTATTTAATAATGCCCTCCGAACAATTCAACAATCCATAAATGCTATTTTAACTACTACGGTGAGAACAACTGGAACTGCAACAACAACAAGTGCCATACATAGTAGTGAGGAAACAACAACAGGAGCAGCAGCGGCAGCGGCAGGTGCAACAAAAACAACAGCCACAAATACCACACATTTTGGCTTTCAAACTGTGGAAGAAAATGAAAAAGAACAAAAAGGTATGACGAAAAAAAAAAAAACTAATCTAATTTTCTTAATAAAACACAAATTTCTAATTTCGTAGTACATAAAGTATTTGAAGATGTTGCAAGTTCTTATGATTTGATGAACGATGCCATGTCAATGGGTATCCATCGTGTCTGGAAGGATATTTTCATTGAACGCTTGGGTCCAACACATGGTACCCAATTGCTAGATATGGCCGGTGGTACTGGCGATATAAGTTTTCGTTATTTGAAATATCTAGCAAACCAACCAAACGACACACATCGTGAAAGTCACGTTACGATATCCGATATTAATCAGCATATGTTAGATGTTGGCAAGGAGAGAGCACAACAACAAAATCTAACTGAGGAGCATTTACCAAATACAACTATAAAATGGCAGTGTGCTGATGCTGAGAAATTACCATTTCCCGATGCCACCTATAACGCATATACAATTGCATTTGGTATACGAAATTGTACACACATAGATCGGGTGAGTAACTAACGCAATGAGTTCAATGTTCAATGAAATACACTTTATACTCCTAACTAAGTACAATAGAATTCGAATAAGAAAACGTGCAGAGACTGATTTGGTCTTATTGTCATTATAAGGAGACTCATGCGCGTGTACTGACAGCTTTTTCCGATAATTTGCCTCATACAATTTGTTGGCGAGCTGTAAAGCAAACTTATGCAATTGTTATTGAATTTAAAATTATCTTTAGCCAATAATACAGAGTCTTTAGTTTCCAGTATGCAGCACATTTGTCGGAATCAGCCACTCGTAAGGGTACCTCCCATACAACCCATCCACTCAACATCAAGTTCTTATTAGAAAAACTTTTTTGTTTTTTGTGCTATCACATTTAGACACTAAAAGTATTTGACCCATACGCAGCACATTTGTCGGAATCAGCCGAATCGGACCATTCTTATGGGTACCTCCCATAAAACCCATCCACTCAAATTCATTTTCTTATTGGAAAAACTTATTTGATTTTTGTGCTATCACACTGAAATTTAGACACTAAAACTATTTGACATATATACATGACCCACTAAAATTTCAAGACCCTCGGACTATCAGGAGGGGAACCTCCCATACAAAGCTCCTACTGAAATTCATGTTCTTATTAGAAAAACTTATTTGATTTTTGTGCTATCATCTCGAAATTTGGATACAATAACTTTCTGATCCATAGTCATCAACCATGTTAATTACAAGATCCTAGGATTACTGGATCGCATAGCTCCCATACAAAAAACATTTTCTAGGGGATGCGTGAATAGTATTGGTTTTTCATTATAGTACTTGTCTCCATTATGGATAATATTGAAAGACCAAGTTGGTATATATTTTTTTTTGGTTGTGATATTCTTTTAAATTTAATTTGTAAAATTGTTTTATTGTTTATTGGAAAGTAGTAGTTGTTTCGGTTGTCTCTTAGAATTGATGATTTTTTTGTAAATTTATTCAATTTGTTTGTTGAGTGTTCATTGTAATTTCGAATTATCTTGAGTATTTGCTCATTTGGTTGTTCTGTACTCATTAGGTATTATGCTTGCTTTGTATAGAAGCTTAATTAGTGTAGTACGAAAAGTGCCAAAAGCTAACTTTATTACTGAGTGGTATATACTAGTTTTGAGTTTGTTTATGTGCCTTTCCATAGTCAATTATTAAACTTCGTATAGATTTTATTACGTTTATGATTGTGTGGGTCTTGCAGATATGTTTTTTGATTGTCATTTGTTGCCTTTTTGATAGTTGTAACATGAGATTTTCGGTGTGTTTGTCCCATCTGTAGTTTTTATGTAAAGTGATCCCTATGTTTTTATGCTATGTGAGTAAACATTGAGAAGTACAAAGTTGGTAGATTGCAACAAATAACTACATTTGGGTACTGATTGTAATGAGCCGGAATAGCAGCAGCATTGTTTAACATGTGACAACAAAGCGCCAATGTTTAGTGAGTTTTGTTTTTTTAAATGAACTGTTAACCATATTATCGTAGAGTCAGTCATCAGCGTATGCAGTACAGTCCAATGTTCTATGTTTTGTTATTATTTTGTTGAGCTTTTTGCTTGGCAATTGTGAAAAGTATAATGGACAGGGTGGTGACCTGGGTTAATGTTTTATTTCTTTCATGTGTATGAAAGAAAATTTTAAATTTAATTTCACTTCTCGTAGAAATTCGTTATAATTTCAATGTACTTTGGTCTGAAGTTTGTTTAACAAGTTTATGTAGAAGTAGTGGCAAGGCGGGTCGATCTAGTTCTTCTTATAATGTTTATGCAATCAGTTGTTTTATTAGATCCTAAACGATGATATCCTTTTAAGCTTTGTGAGAAAGTGTGAATAAACTGAACACGCAAAGAAGTATGGCGGTTGTAGTTAACGCGTTGTTTTTGCTTGGAACAAATCAGATGAGAAGCGACATATAGAATTTTTCTTTTACTGTGATTAGTTCAAAAATTTACAAATGACTTACAAATAGTTTAATTATAGCAACTAATACCATTCTTAGAAGTTTTTTATGAAGTCCTAAGATCGCTGGATTTGATGCGTTTGAGCCGTCGTATTTGCCCATCAACTTTAGTTGCACTGGAAGCTTCTTCATTTATGTTATAAGATGTATTAGCCTGTCTCTCAGGGATGCTGATACATTGACAGATTTCAGTATGTACAGTAGCCCCGAAGAACATTGCCTTAATGTACTCACCTAAGTATGTATATCATATGCTTGCGATATCTTTTTTGGGACGTGGCGCCTATCCTCGCAGCTGGCAAAGGTCTGATAGATTCATCTATAACGAACTCCCCAATAGCGAAGTCATTTTGAAAACATTGTGTTCTTTTTATACTCTTCACAGGAGTGAATAATATTATAAATTTAAAGTATATAAATTTGTAATTAACGCAATGCGACGAGTTGATTTAGCCATGTCCGTCTGTACGCGAACTAGTCCCTCAGTTTTTGAGCCAGAGAGCTGAAATATTATAATTTCTTTTTATATAAATTTTATAGTTTTATAAAATAAAACTCATAATAATTGATATAAGATATTTGCTATATAAGCTACTTAATTGACAAATAAAATATTAAAAAAAATATCAATATCTATTTCAATTTCAGGTACTTAGTGAAGCCTATCGTGTTCTACAGCCTGGCGGTCGTTTTATGTGCCTTGAATTTAGTCATTTAACAAATGAAACTATGCAATGGATTTATGATCAATATTCATTTCAAGTTATACCACCGATGGGTCAAATACTTGCTGGACAATGGCAAGCATATCAGTATCTTGTTGAAAGCATAAGACGATTTCCCCGTCAAGAGGATTTCAAAGCTATGATTGAGAATGCCGGTTTCGATCATGTAACATATGAAAATCTAACATTTGGCGTTGTTAGCATACATTCTGGTTTTAAGCTATAAGCGAAATTCAGGTTAAATCAATCAAACAAATCAGTCAAAGTTATTTTTAATAAAATTTTTTGTAAGTTATAAAAAATTACGAATTACAGAGAACATAATATTCCCACGATAATACTGAATTAAATTTGAATTTAAAAATGAAATCATCAACATCATCATCACCATCACCATTATTATTAACAACATAATAATACTAAATTAAATTGTTGCCTTGTTGTCGTCGTTGATTCACATAAAATAATTTGTCATTTTATGGTTTTAATTGATGCCTTTCACATAATGTGTCAATAAGCATTATAACTTTGCCATCATGTTTGTAACACTTGCAGCAAAATATTGGAGATTCTTGGAATTTTCAAAATATTCATATTAAAAATGACCAACATTTATTTAAAGAGAAAAATTCTTTGGCTACATTGAAATTTTTATTTGTCACATGTGCTAAGCATATTTCAAATATCATTTCAATGGATCAAAATGTCATTTGGTACCCATACATATTGTATAAAGTTATGATTAAAAAATATTTCAATGAACTGATCTTATATGTTATTGACATATGTATTCCTCAAATTGAACTAAATACAATAGTATAATTTTGAATAAGAACAATTATGTTTGTATTTATTTTGTAAAGGGTTATGCACAAATATACTTATTATCTAACTTATATATATATATATTGTATGATTGTATGTAAAATGTTTATACCTAATTTGTCGGTGTAACCAAATTTTTACTGATATTATATATATGTACATATGATATTCCATGAATGAATGATCGAATGATCAACTAAGTTTGTGAGTGAATAAAGTGATGTGAGTCCATCAATGGTGAAATCCATTTGATTTAAAATCAAAATGCAAATCATGCACTAAACTCATTTGTATTAGTTAAGGAAATGTGAGGGCAACCATTGGGTATGTAACCATTATATTTATTGTGTTATTATAAATTTGAATTATCAATAATTATGTATACTACATACTCGGTACTATGTATGCAAGCATTTGTGTTATATTATTTTTTTTTTTCTTTTTCTTTTACTATACATTTTTTGTACTTACAATGTTAGGGGTGTGGTTATTTATTATTTATTTATTTAATCCCACTAATATTAAAATACTTTATTATTTACAAAAGAAGAGAATACATTATTAAGTTTTAACAAGTATAGCTTTCAACTTAAAAATGTACTTATACAGATTCAATTGAAAAAATTTTATAATAAAGGAAATATGGGAACTAAAGAAAAAAAAACTATTGTACCTTATATAGAATTTACATACTACTTTGCCTAGACTATATAACAGACCAACTCATATTAGTACAAAGCAGAAGATTGGGCTAGAAGAATTAGCCGTACGCATGAACGTAATATTAATACTGTGTAATAAAATTTCTTTGTCATCAAATGCTTAGCATCTGCTGTAGAGAAATAGTATGGCAGATCCAATATAATTTTTAATAATTTATTTGGTGCAATTTGTCTTTTTTGTACATGTGTCTTTGCGCATTCTCCTCAGTCTACAGAGCCATACAGGATAATCGGAGTAAAAAGTATTTTAAATATCACCATTTTAATATGAGCAGAAAAAAGTGATTTTCTCTTTATGAAAGAGGAGGTAGAGGATGCATTTTATCAATTGTGTTAGATATATGTCTGCAAAATGTTAACTCCCGGTCTAAGTGTATACCCAAGAACCCTGTGGCGCTCTAAAATTTATAGGCTTGCGGTTAAAATGACTTCCATCTATAAAGACTGAAAATAGTCTTTCAGTCAGGGAACTTTTAATGACTTTAATAAGGTTTGAAGGAAAATTTGAGTAACACGATTTGTATGTTAAGCGCCTATGCCACACAGGAGCAAACGCATTTTGCATATCCAAAGTAACCAAACCTACAGAATGGTATTTTCGTCCAGGTGCCTAATTATTTTAGTTTTAATTAAGTATTCTAGAATTCTAGAAAACCGGACGGTTGCTCTCAGGAGATTCTGGGGGGTTTTCCAGACTTGGGAAAGGCAACCTTAGCAACTTTTCATTTCCGCGTTACAAAACCAATGCAGTTTATAGAATTTTTTGGCAAGTTTTTAATGCATATATTTGGTAGTCTAGAGGTTTCTTAATATTAATAAAGCGGATTTTGTCATAAACTTCGGCAGCGGAAAAATTTGGAAAATTGTAATTTTCAATATTTTCAAATTCTTCAAGTGATGCATTTATTAGCTCAACAGTGCTAGGGTTATAAAATTAGGAGATTGATGCTTTTAGAGAAGAACTGCATACACGAAAGCACACAGCAACGTGAGTCCTTCTACCTACGTCTACTTGATACTTTTGTCTGACTGTGGTCTTTCTTTGTATAAATTCTGTTATATTTTAACAGAGCAATTTGAAATGTTGTGACTTCCTATAAAATTTGGGAAAGTAATTAAGGAAATTTATGTTCTAAGTATTTACTTGAGCATGTTTTTTAATAGTTTTGATGGTTGGCGAAAAATTATAAAGAATTTGTTTTATTCTCGCAAGGAACTTAAGAAACTTGAACAATGAATCGCGATTATGATGAGTAACAGTGATTTATTCAAATGCATAAAACAATGCATTCGCATCTATGTTACATTACATATTAACAGACGATCTGATAAGACTTGCTTCAATATACCTTCGACCAGCGGAGACGGCTCATTTTTTGAAGTATCATGGTGACTGTGGATGCTTGTATGAATCGACGTGGAGTTGCATTATACAACCGGGTGCTGTTACCATAGAGGAACTTAGGTTTATGATAAGCCTCAACTCCAGACCAAGGAGTGAATTTTAAGGCTATAATAAATATTACCCGAATTTGGTATCTGCGGATATTTATCCAAGCGGACGTTGATAGACGTTTATCAATCCATGTGCTCGGCACAGTGATATTAAGTCTCTACGGCAAGTGTTCGTAATAAACAAAATCGACTTTCATGATTGCGTTAGAACACGAGAGGTGGAGTTCATTATAACGAAACTCATTTACCTAACAGGTGAATCAGAAAATATTCTGCTTAATAGATCACAATCATCAGAAAGGCTTGTGTCACGATTGAGACAGCTGCTCTTGTGCGTTTCAGAGGGTAAAACTTGAACTGAAAATATACTAGAAACCGTCTCAGTGCGAAACAGGCGACACTGAAGCAATCAACACTACCACCAGTCCTTAACACTAGAGATGAATTATCACCAAACTGAAATTGAACAACCTCAACAAGCAACTGACATGATGATGACACACACGTCCTGTTAATACATTACGATATAGTTCGCTATTTTTATACTCTTCACGTGTTAGAAACGTAGACACCATTTTTTTCAAAAAAAAAATGTTTTCTATTTTTCAATATAGTCCCCTTTTAGAAAGATACACTTCTCCCAACGTTCCTGGAATTTTTTTTAACCCCTTGTCGAACTCTCCAAAATATGCATCTGCCTCGGTGATAACTTCCTCCTTTGAGCAAAATTTTTTTCCCGCGAGCCATTTCTTCATGTTAGCAGACAATAAAAGGGAGCCAGATCGGGTAAATTCGTGGGCAGCGATTCATAACGCAATTCATGCAGTTTGTCGGAGACAACAACAGATGAATGTACTGCTGCGTCATCGTTATGAAACAACAACTTTTTTCCTTTTTCCTTTTTCTAAAATATCCATGAGGATGACGCCCTTCGCATCCCAAAAAATCGTCGCAATGACCTCACCGGCCGATGGGACCCTCTTTGCCTTCTTTCGTGCAGATTCACCGGGAGAAATCCATTGTTTTGATTGTTCCTTAGTTTCTGGTGTGTAATGATGAATCCAGGTTTCATCAACCGTGACAACTTGATGAAAAAAGTCTTTCGGATCTCGCTTAAATTGCCCCAAATACTGCTTTGAAGTTAACAGCCGCATCCGCTTGTTGTCCAGTGTGAGCAATCGCGGCACCCTTCGGGCCGACAATTTTTTCATCACCAACTTATCATGTAAAATATTAATTGCATTCCGGTTGACACACCTACGACCTTTGTTACTTTGCGCACTTTCTTTCGACGATCAGCGAGAAGTCATGTAGTGGAATTTTACAAGGATTTCCTCGCTAACCACCTCTGCCGGGCCTCCTGGGCGCTCCTCATCAAAAACGGATATTCGCCCACGTTTAAATTCGTTGAACCAACTGTGGTCATAGATGGCAACGTGTCCCCATAAACAGCATCCAACTTAGCTTTTATCTCTTTGCATATTGTCCCATCCAAAAACAAAAAGCGTTGTGATTGTGCTGTTTACCAGGTTCTTGATGTCGTTTTTATTAGACGTGTTGTGGCGTAGAAGTAAAGCTCGTTTTGCCGCGTCAGCTTGTTCGTTTCGTGTAATTCATACGTGGGCTGGTATCCACATCACCCGCGTTTTGTTGGGACTATTTATAATTATATCTCTTTTAATGCTGACTGTTGATTCGATGTTGTAGATATTTTTGACAGCTCAGAGAGTTGATTCCGTGGCAGTGAGAATGGCTGTTGACTCTGTTTTTTGTTTTATTAGTTCTTCCATATGGATGTATACCATTATGCAGATTTTCCTCTCTCGACAGAGTATGATTTACTCTAAATTTAACTTTAAACATTCTGTTGGTTAGGTAGCTGCGCACGAAATTTATTATTTTTGGTCCTAATATACACTCACCTAGTTGCTTAAGGATACAGTGCATACGTACTCTATCAGACACCTTAGGAACCAAAGTTTAAATATCAAATACGTAAATTGTTTTACAGGTAATTGTCTCGTTACTTTATAATTACATATCATAGTTGAACGATTCCCATGAATTTACTTAGATATTTTATAGGCTGCATCGATTTGCTAAGTTATAAAATCAAGGTTTTTATTTGTTTTAATTTGTAGTACAAGTGAAATTTCTGAAATTTAAAAAATTTTAATTCAAGTGAAAAAAAAACTGAAGAAATGCCATCATAAACGTAACCAACCTTAAAATAGAGTCTTCATTTCATTTGTGTTCAAACTACAGTCAAACTTCCATGACTCGAACTAAATCGAGCTTTTATAGAGAATATTCTTTACAATTTTTCTTTCATAACTCAAACCAAAGAATTGACACATGCAACGTTCAGTAGGATTTTTCGAGAAAATCCCTTTTTATATGCTCGCCGTTTCGCTGATGAGATAAGTCTGCGGTTTTGTTGTCTCGTTCAAACTTATAAAAGTGATTTAATTTTGGCAGAAATCATAATGTGGAACGTGCATCCTTTGGGCCTTCAGCATAATTGTTCAGTGCCTCATGGGGACCCTTATCATCATCCAAATTTCTTGTTAAAGTGTAGGAGCTCGGTGGTCCCTTTTCGGAAAAGTTGTTTTGCAGTGGTCTATGAACATCAGCAACTGTTAGAGCACACTCATCCGCCATATTGTTACCTATAAAACCAGAAAGAATAGCCAGACGCCCAGATTAGCGTTTTTGAGTACTGCCGAGCTTGGTTAAAAACCGCTATAGTGCTACGGATAGCTTTTGCTCTTTGATGAACCTTGATAGCAGACTGGCTGTCAACAAAAATGGATATGTTTCTAGGAGTCTCCTTCATAGTGGTTAATGACTATACAGCTTGCGAAACCCAATAAATCTCTACCTTTCAGCTCCTCGGAAAAGGTGCCAGCTCCAGTAAATTCTTCCAACTTGGCAACATTCTTGCATAATGGCGTTACCCTGTTTTCAATCAGCTCTCTACGGGAATCTTGTATTAAAATTATTATTCCATTTTACAAAAATTCCAGCGCATAATAGTCACATTCTTTCCCCTCAGCATGTAATCCTAGTTTTTGTAGAATGGTTTTGTGGCTCAAGAAAATGCAGTTTCTGAAATCGGGCTGCTATTCTTCCAGCTGTGCGCTTAAGAAAAATATCCTTCGGTGCTTGATTATGCTAAAGAATGACAGCTGATTATGAAACATTGATGAGATTGAATCCTAATATAAATACTAATGCTACTTTTGAGGATTATTTTTTGAAGAGGACAAAATAGACTTTCTTTTAGGTGACGACATAATAAACAATATTGCTCAGAACTAGTAAGTTCAACTTCAAGATCCATGGTATATGATACCAACGGTTCGGAGGAAGTATGCATCTATTAAACATAAGTATTTCTATGAAATATGAATATTTCTGAATATTTTAAGAAACTGTAACTTTTAGAAAACTTGATGTGAAGTAAATAAAAATGTTTCTTATTCAATAGAGTAACTCGAAGTCTCTATAAATCGAACTTATTTTGTGCATTATGGTGATTCAAGTTATCGAAGTTGGACTGTAATTATTTATTTCAAATCAATTTTATCACATTTCATTAGTTTTCATTTTACTTTTGCTTTTTTCTTGAATTCATTTATTTTGTGCATATTTACAATTTAATTTTTATAACTTTCACTTGATTGATTTTTATTATTTTGTTTTTTTTTTTATTTTTCTCTTCAAATTTTTTCCCTACAAAATTTTAATTTTATTATAATGAAATTGTGAATGCCCAACATATTTTAATGCATTAAGCATTTTAATTACAATAATTTATTATGTAAAACTTATGGTATTTAAATAAATCGTAAAAAGTAAAAATATTTTATTAAATATTTTTTTTTTTTGTTAATTCTTAGTTTTACATTACTTACTGAAAATTCTTGCAACTGTTTGTAAATAAAAACTATATCGAAAGCCATTATGTCCACCGAGACACATGGTTTTTGTTTATAGTCAACTATAATGTTTGTACAATAGTATCAAAAAGAGTTTATTATTGTATTACAATTATTTAAATTCATAAATACATACAATATATTATGCGATCCTGACACTCAAAGTGAAAAAAGAAGCTAAGTACTGCCTAAAATATAAAGAATGGCCGGATGGAATTGCTGGCAAATGAGAAGCAAAAGTATGGATTCTAAAGGAACAAGACAAGCGGTCAGATCGCAAAACATGCAGCTGTGGCAGCAGAGGTGGGCTGCAGAAACGAAAGGCAGATGGACAGCTAAACTTATACCAGATGTGAATCCATGGCTAAGAAGGCAGTGGGATGATGTCAACTTTTGAATCACACAACTGCTAACGGGACACAGATATTTCCGAAAATATCTCCACAGAATAGGGATAGCGGCAAATGCAAAAGAAGAGGATGCAAATCACACTTTCTTTGGAAACAGTGTGGAACCCATCAACGCACCAAATATAGTAGACAATATGTTGGTGTCTTAACACAACTGGACACAAGTAGCCCATTACATTGAAAAGATACTAATATGCAAGAAGCGGGACCTGGACACAAGAACTACAGTCGACATATGAATTCGCAAGAGCATAACACTTTGAAGTACTGCGAAAGCAGTTCCATGGTGGGTACTTATCCTATAGAGGGGGACGATTTCCGTCGCATACCACTACCACGGAGGTTGCGACGGAACCTTTGATGATGAAAAGGCATTTTTGACGTCCCCAACCGGAAAAAAAAGAAATATGTGGTATATGTATGATTCTGAAGAAGGACAGATGTTATAAGGGGTTGTCTTGAAGTTGAGATTAAAAGCAGCCATCACACAAGTTGGTCCAATGTACAGGGTATCAAGAAAAAAGGGAGCACAGAATACAAATCAAAGAAACATTAGATATATTGTTTGAAAAATTTAAAAGCAAATCCGGGAATCTCAAATACAGTACAGATATTTTTAGCATGAGTTTTTTTTAACAAGCTTATTAATAACGATATTTTGTTGGAAGTAAAAGACAATAAGGAAATTCTGTTTTCCACAGATCAAAACTAACAAGAATCATTCACATACGATAGTTTTAATGAACAGTTTTGTGGTCTAATAATTTAATCATTTTTGACCCACATCATCGTCATCATCATCATCATCAACAATGCCTTCGTTTAAAATATTCAGATAAACAAAATTAGAGCGTGGACTTTTTATACGACACGGACATCTTGATAATGATATAATGACAAAAATACCAAAATAAATTCAAAACAATAAAAATTTGGGTCAAAATGAAGGTATTCCATTATATAATAAAATACATATAGTATATTTGAACAGAAATATGCGAGTGCAAAAAACGAATAAAAAAACAGTTGGATATTTTACTTTAGTTTTGGATTGCAGACCATTATTTCTCCTATGAGTGTCTCTGAGAGTTGTGTGTGTGTGTGTGAGAGAGAGAATGCATGTGCGCATGTCCAGAAGTGTTAACAGTAGAGTCTATATAAGACATTGTTTATGCTATCCATCAATCGATCGATGATCTATGAAAGTGAAAAGTTAATAAAATGTACATGCATACGAAATTATTGTGTTCAATTAGACAAAAGACAATAATGATGATCGTGATGATTATAATAATAATCATGATGATAATGATGAAAAAAGAGATACATATATACTAAACCAAATCCCAAGCGTGCGTTGAATGCGTGCCATGCATAAAAAAATTAAAATAATTCGATTAAATTAAGTTAAGTTCACTTCACTTCAGTTGAGCTGAGTTGATTTGATTTAAGTTGAGTTGGGCTTACAATTTGTAAATGTTGCATACAGAATAATGAACAATAGATCTGATTAAAATTATCAAGTGGTCGTAGGTGCTTAGTGACGGTGGTGGCGTTATAGAGAAGGTGTCCATTGCAAAATCGACATAAGAAAATTAAGCTGGCTTTTATCGAAATTTACATACCTTTTACACCTTCTCCACCTTCTCATCTTTATTAAGGAAATTTAAGATATCTATAATTTTAATAAAGTTGTACATAAGTATATATTGATCCAATTGATTATGCTGACAAAATTTCTTTTACAATATAGGTATTATTCACAATAGATTTACATACAGAAATTAATTTTTCAATAATAAGTTTACATCGTTAATCGGTTTCAATTTGAATGATGTGATATGCATCCATCAATAAGAATATATAAAGTCTTAAACATTCGATTTGCACAGAGCATTGCAAACCTTATGACAAAGTGATAATGCCCATTGATAATCCATAGTATCGTTTGGTATATTGGACACTTTGGGCGCTTCGTGGAGGATGAAAATGAAAGAAAGAAAAACAAACTATGCAATGCAGAGAAAAAAAAAACAAAAATGTTTTTGTTAGAGGTAAAATGTAGATGGTAAATGCTTTATAAATACAAGAAACACTAAGGAAGTTCATTTCATTGTTTCGAAAACAATTGACGAGTTGACATAATCCAAAATATCGGAAGCAGTGTCCCACTGCCAAAAAATTAAATATTGTATACATATTTTTTGAACTTAATATTTAATTTTGCCTTTTTTTTATTGGATTGTGTTTTTTTTTTTTGTTTTTGTTTGATTGTTTGTGGTGGAAGTGTCATCAGTTTGTTATCGTGGGTGTGAAGAATAAAATAAATTTTTGAAAAATGAAACTGCAAAATTATAAATTATTATTGACATTGTTGTCTTTATTATTGTTGCAACAATTGTCGATTGTTGCCTCAAGTAAAAGTTCGCATAGAATTAATCGTGACGCCTCCGCCGCTATCAATGGTCGCAGATCACTAAATGAAAAAGAAACTAAGGCAATCCTAAATGAACACATCGATAATGATAATAATATATCATCATCATCATTATCATCATCATCATCATCATTAGAAGAACAGAAACAACAGCTGTCCGAAGAATTAAAGGAATCTCCCACTAAAGAAGTTCATAAACGTGGCATTTTAAGTGGATCTCCTTCATCATTTGGTCATTGGCCAACTCGTACCTATGCCTCACATTATGGCTACAGTTTACAATTGCCAACTGGATCATCATATATTGCAGCTCTTAACCATGGTCTTGGTCATGGTCATCATCACCATCAACAATTCCATGCATCAGCCTTGGCACCATCACAGACCGGTGCTGCTTATCTCAAATATGCACCTGTCCATTACAAGGCATACACACCTGCTGTGGCAAGTTTCGCTTCAGCTCCAAGTTCATCATATGCACACTCCCTAAGTGCTGCTGGACTATCACAATTCCAAGCTGGTTTGCACGCCTTTAATACTGTTTCACCGGCATATGCTACTGTTCCTGCTCATGCTCATGCTGCTGTTCCTGCACATGCTTCAGTTCCTCTTCATGCTTCTATTCCTGCTCATGCTTCAGTTCCTCTTCATGCTTCTATTCCTGCTCATGCTTCAGTTCCTCTTCATGCTTCTTTTCCTGCTCAAGCTGCCGTTCCCGCTGTTGCTCCTGTTGCTGCTGTTCCAGCTCAACCATCAACACAAACTTATGTCCTACGTCCCGGCAATGCTGTTGTGTCATCTTATAGTGTTAACTATCCGCATCAACATTTGCATAAGCCATTGGCCGTAAGACCAGCTGTTGCAGCTGCTCCGGCTGCTCCTGTGCATCCAGTTCACTTCCATGCACCACCAATCCAAGTAAGTTCCCATCTGTCACCTCTTCTTTTTACACTCTGCCAATAAAACAATAAAAATCAATTTCTAATTCTAGACAAGTTTTGTACAACCTGTAGTACAACATGATATACCTGCACCTCCTGCTGTTTCCGTTCCTGCAGCACCTGCAGTTCCAGCTTTCCCAGCATCTCCTCCAGCATCGACAGTCCATCAGTTTTCTTTTATTCCAAATTTACCAGAGGCACCAGCTTTCCCCGCCATACCAACGTTTACACAACAACCTGCTACACCTGCAAATCCTGAGATACCACAAATTCCTCAGTTACCTCAAATTCCCCAATTACCACAAATTCCTCAAATTCCTCAAATTCCTCAAATTCCAGCATTTCCTCAAATACCCACTGTGCCTACAGCTAATTTCCCACAATTACCACCCAACAATCAATTCTTTCCGGTCGCTGTTCAACCACCACTTCCTCAACAACCACCCACATTCGTACCAGTTCGGATACCCCTACAGCCTGTTCAACCAGAAGCTCAATTCCCACCAGTAGTTCCACCCACAGTCGGTGTTAATCCACCAGATACTGGTAGTGCCATAGCTTCACCACAAATACCAGCGTCTCCTGCTGTTGAACCTGAATTACCCCCTCAGCCAACAACACCTCAACAACCTTGGCGACCGATGCTCTATCAACCACCTCCACCACCATCATCAAATGCCAATCGTCCATCAATAACCCTACAACCACCATATGGCAGTACACCATCTGAGGGTAAGTTACAATATCCTCAAAATTTTCAATCGAATACATTTACTATTTCTTAGGTTACTTGCCACCGGATCCCGCTCAACAACAACAACAACAACAACAACAACAACATCATTCGCAACAACTCAATGTTGCCGATAATACAAGCGTCTTTGAAAATCTCAGCGATGCTGAAATTGAACATATTTTTGCCCAAGCAAATCTTATCCATCAAGAACAGCAGCAATCTCATCTCCATCATAGTCATCATAGTCATCACCTTCATCAAAATCCTCGTAATCAACAATTCGCATCACATTATTAAATGTGATTATGGATTGCAATAAATTGAGGTTATGTTCGCCATTTTGCCATGAGCTGAAACCCCATGGGTGGTCACTTTTTCTTCTACTCCTTCTGTGCTTCTGTGATTGAAGTCTTTCTTTCGTCCATCGTCATCATTAAATCAGCATTGGTTTTCTATTTAAACGTATTTCCTTTTATTTCCTTTCTTTTTAGTTCTCTACTGTACTTATTTTATCACAATTATTAATCTATATATATATTTTTTTTTTTTATATATTTATTAAAATGCATAGTTTATATTTATTAATAAAAGAAAAACTACAGTTTTGATTTTTTAAAATTATTTAAAGGTCTTTAGTGTCTGCGTTTCACTTGAGATATTTGGATTTAAATCGAATTAAATTGCTTCCCATTGCTCGTCTATATCGGACCAACGACCTTTTTACGTTCTCCCAATAGGATTAGTTTAGTGAGTCTAGTCACTAGTTTTCTCTGAGAACGAAATGCCCCTGTCTATGTTTTCATCATCATTCAACATTGTCATCTATATATATAAAAATGAACACAAAAAATAGTATGACGGCGCTAAACTCCAAAACCGTTTGACCGATCACCATGAAATTTGGCACGTATATGTATTTATTCATGGAGAAGGTTAATCACTACATGGCGCTGCAGATATCAACTTCTATACTGTTGAACCAATGAAATTCTTAAAATATTTTCTAAAGAAGAAAAGTTTGGACTGACACGCTTTCATATTAATAACTTACTAGACACACGTCAGAGGTGTAGCAACAAGCACCAGGCGACGCAAGTTTTATATGAAACATTAAAATTCTATACAAAAGATTCAATTGGATGCCGCGGAAGTAAATATGTAACCTTAGTTTTATTGACAAAAGTTAAAGAATTTAAAAATTAAGCAATCATAGACTATAACGGTTTTGCTTAACGATTAATTTATTAGCTTTTTCTCTATGGTCAACTATAATCAGATACATATTTATGGAGGGCTAAGCATATTCCATTGCAGCCGCTCTTATCCCACAAAAAACAATAGCTATTCCTTGTACCATTTGGCAGGAGTAATAAAGTGTAACATTCTTTCCGAAAGAAGTGTTTTAAACTTGCGGTAAATCAAAAGTAGCGCATAAGAAATTTTAACTTTTTTTGCTGTATCCTTGATCTCTTAAAAGAATACATTTAAATATTGTTTATCCACATCATCGACATATTTTATATTTTCGCACATAGTGCACTTTTTTTTTTTGCCACATATTTTAATCTCTTTTAAAAATCTGCCTGAATACCCAAATGGTAAAGAAAACTCTATCTGCAGACTATCTTTCAAATCTTTCATTATTTATTTTGTATGGCACAAACGATCATTTCGCTCAAAGCGCTCGATCCATCCATGAAGTGTAGTATGAGTTGTTTCAGTGCATCAATGTTCTTAGATCAGAGTTGCGCAAACGTGATTTGTCTTTCTAAGAACGGATTAAATAGTGACATGTTGCTGCAATAGATTTGCAGCCCTAAATATCTTTTTGCTCATCTCTCCACTTTCGAAGCTTACTTAACTTCAGGCAAATCATTTCCATTCTGAACTCGTTAAGTTAAATTTCTGTGCAGTGAAGTGGATAACCATCAAGTGGAATGATTTTTCTTGGAATAAAGAATTAGTAATTCTAAAAAAAAAAAAAAAAATTTTCATTGTGAAATTGTAAAAAGAAAAAAAGTTGGTGAAAAAAAGGACCGTTACAATTTTTTCCTTTCTTTGATCGCAATGCTTGAATACACAGAAGAATTTGTTAAGAAAATTTGTAATAATTGCGTAATTCCCTGGCGTACAAAGCTTGCTGGAGACTCTGACAGCCAATCTAGATGAGTCAACTAGTCTGCACAGAAATTTGAGAAGACGGACAACGATAAGAACAATATTTCGAATAACTAATCTTTTCTTGGATTCGAACACTTCTAAAGTACAATATAAAAATATCATTTCAGCTGTTACAATATTTTATTGTTGCATAATCCCATGCTGGCGAGTGGAACAAATCGGGATTCGGATGCTTCTTAAAACTAAAATGGACTTTAGTTTTTATTAAAATGTGTTCTTTGCTGGTAAATTGTGTCAAATAACACACAATATTTTATTATAATTTTGATTTAATTACTGAAACATACATACTCATATGTCATATACATTTCTACGAGTAAATTCCTTGTCTTCGCTTTTATCATTCTGTCATGAGTTTACATTATGATATAACTCATGTAGGACATGGGATCAGCGTGAAGAGAAGAACTACAATAATAGGGCTATGGTCCGTTCATATGTTTCGATGACCATTGATTCTTCATTGAAGCTTAGAGTGTCGTCTATCATTTTGATTTTATGCTGATGTTGCAAAAATAGCCGATCGAAGATAAACAAAAGAAGAAGGGCGTTGTCGCCGATTTGTTGATTTGTTTATGTTAAAACTGCTGTATACAATTTAGAATTTTCTGTTCTTCATAACTTACTTGTTTCCATGTGGTACTTGGGTACATACATATTATATAATTATATAATTTACATCGGTAGGGTGAGGGTATGTAATTCATTCATTATTGATTTCAAAATATTACTTCCTCATTAAAGATATTATATAGCATACACAACATATACAGCATATACAGCATATAAGCATAGCGTTGGAATGAAAGTTCACTGAATGTTATTTGTGCATTACATCTTCGGCATAGTCGAAGATACCCTTCTTTCTGGTTTTAATTTACATTTGAATTTGAATTCAAAAGAAATAGATAAAATTATTAGTGCAACAAAGAATGAACCGAAACAAATTTTAAATTAATTACTTAATTATTAATTTCTCTAGATGCTGACTTGATATTTGTGTTAATCATATCATATATTCATTTTACAGTGTTGAATAATTGAGTGTTGAAAAATCCGGTATACGCTTAGAAGAAGAAAAGCAAATAGTATAACAAAGCAAGCTTCGGAAAGACAAAAAAAAAAAAGGAATAAGATAAAAAATTAAATACAATATTTTTTCACTAGTCGAAATCTTTGGAATATTGCACATATTATACATAAACTGTCTCACTCCATTATACGCATATATGCATAAATAATAAGTGAGTTTACCGAAATTATTACCAGTCAATTGGAATAGAGTTGTCGTACTCCTCGCTACTTCTAAGTCGCCGCATACGCAATCAAAGGAAAAGCAAGAGGGTTTCACCCGTTTTTTATTTATACCAAAGATTATAGATTTCGTTTAGCCGACAGTATCCATAAGCAGGAAGCAATTATCCTGCATGCCAAATCGAAAGAGGGAGTACTACTTTTGTCTATTTTTTATTACTCAAAATTTTGGCAACGAATTGCCCACAAAACGGAAATATGTTAATAAATTTGAAAGTGAAAACTTTGGACGCTCGAACTCATGATTTCACCATTGACAATGAGATGACGATACGACAATTGAAGGATAAAATTGCTGAAAAGACAACTATTTCAGCTGATAATCAGCGTCTCATTTACCAAGGGCGAGTTCTAGGAGATGAAAAACAGATCAAAGAATTTGATGTCGATGGTAAAGTGCTGCATGTTGCAGAACGTCCACCGTTCTCACAACGAGGTGCCAATGACCGGAATAATGATGAGCCACGCCCAATTCGTAGTGCCCGCGGACCTGGTAACTTGCGTAACTCTCCATTATTTCATAATATGGAACGCCTGATTTCGGGTCCAATGATTATTCCTGTCAATGCTTCAGGTGTACCTAATCCGAATAACATTCAAAGTAGATTTTCCACATCATCATCGTTCTCCATGAATCGTATCACTGTTGCCCGACACATGATCAATTCCGCTGATAATATTGCTGCTTACTTGGAGAACCCGGAACGAGGCTTGAATAATCCTTCACTGGACTTACTCGAACGCGGTCGCTGGACCATGGAATCGATGATATTTGGAGTTAATGCTGCTGCTAATATGCCACGTAATAATCAAGACCTTATTAATATGGAACAAAGGGCAGTTACAGCTACGCTGAGTCGCAATCGTAATTACATAGGTTTGCATTTTCCACCGGTGTTAACAAGCAATGAGGAAGAGACCGCTGCAGAGTTTCCCAATATGGGGTCAAGAGTCATCCCTGAAGCTGCGCCAGCCGC
>JBANCV010000219.1:0-59332 GCA_037040105.1 Amiota albilabris
ACACTAGTTGACAGATCGCGCTCAAATTTGGCTTGGTAATAAAGGAAGGTGCTACCAACTTAACAAAAAAAAAAATTACCGATTCCTTTTTAGCGGTTCATTTGAATGACATTTTCCAGGTACTTTTTATACAGAAGGTATAATAATAATATTTTGTATATAATAATATTTCCTATACTAATTTGTATTGAAAATAACACATATATTTTTTCCAAACTTTTGATAAAACTTGAATGAAATACTCAAATGACAATTTTGATTAACTTATTTTAATACTTATGGTATTTGGAAAATACACACGCATGCTCGATCAGCATATAGTAATTGGATCATTCTGTTGATTTCATTCAAAATGTGTAACAACAATCAATTTTATTCGCTTGCAGCTGCGAATTCCGATGTTTTAAATAATTGTAATTGCTGTTATTTTTGTTTTTTCTCATTAAATGGAATTCAATATTCATTACCGCTTGATTGCATCACCTTTTGCCTGTTTCATTATATTCCAACAAACACTCTCCTTTAACAAATGAATAAAATTTTGGTACATCATAATAGTCATATGGAACCGAGAATGGGATACTCTGTATACTCAAATAAATAAATCCTTATTGTACTAGCAAGAAATTAAGACACAATAGAAGAATCGCATCAACTTGATACAAGTTATTTTATAAGAGGCTTTTCCACTCTTCACGCATCCCCTAGATAAGGTTTTTTCTATGGGAGCTATGCGACCCAGTAATCCTAGGATCTAGAAATATACATAGTTGATGAATATCGAACAGATACTTATTGTGTCCAAATTTCAAGAAGATAACACAAAAAGTTTTTCACACAAGAACATGAATTTGAGTATTGAGTTTGTATGGGACGTTCCCCTCCTAATAGACCGATAGGCTTGATATTTTAGTGGCTTATTTACATCAATTTTTTAGCACAAAAAACAAAAAAAGTTTTCCTCATAAGAACATGGGGTTTGTATGATTCGGCTGATTCCGACAAATGTGCAGCGTGTGGTAAAAAGAAACCTTCAGCTCTTTAGCTCTTTATGGCTAGATCAACGTGTTTCGTCGCGCTAATCAAGAATATAAGCTTTATGGGGTTTCCTTCTGAGCATTACAAACTTCATGACAAACTTTTAATATTATTCACTACGTGAACGTAACAAATTTCACTTTCCAGTTCGCGTAGTTTCCGAGGAAAATAGGAACGAATATAGCAGAAACGTTTTTACTTTTTACTGAGCGCTTATCAATCACTTTTCATAGGATCTTACGCTCTTTTATTCGCATACACCAACATCATCATAAAATTGAAATGTACATATTACCATTTATAGGGTATTAAAATATTTCCTTCTTGCAACAAGTGAACATTAAGTGTACGCATTACAAAAATTTCAATTACAATAAAAAATCTATAAAAATTACAGTAATAATATTAACAATTTTGAATGAAATAAAATAAAACAAAACATAACCAGAATCAGAAAGTTAAAAAGTCATTATTTTTCCAATTATTGTTTATATATGAAGGTAAAACAACAACGCATCACACAAGAAAAGGAATATTTTAAATTACATTTTCACCCATAAATGCTTTTATAATATACATATATGTATATATTGTTGTATTCCATTAGTACGTACATGCAAGTGTATTATTAATCTATTATTATTGCTACAAACATTACATTCCATTTGTTATGTGCTCTTCTCCATATTTTATGCTTATCCAAAAGTCATTGTGCGCTGTCATCTCCAATTGATCTCAATCACACAATAATGAACTGCATTCTCCGTGAATTAAATATTATTCAGTAGTAAGCATAACTATTCTCACAATTTCAATGTGAACATAAAATATTTTTATGATATCATTAACCTCCAAAGGCTCAATCATTTTTCTTTATCATTAAAATTATCTGAACAAATCTCTCACATATTCGGTTATCATCACTCATCATCTACAGAATCATGGATAACATCAACTAATCATCATTCAGATTAATCAAATTTAAAGAAATCATCATTTCTCATCATTATAATTGTTATATTTTTAATCGTTTAATATTTAAAATCTGTATTATTACTTGTATATCATAAGTAATGGTCGTGAAGGTCGTCATCCATGTTTCTCAATCTTAGTATCCAGAACAAAACAAAATATGTATCAATATATAAAACTAAAATATATCAATGCTTCCTGTTGTAAGTAGTTTCTTATGCAAACTTCTGATGGTAAGATTTTAATGGGGTAGAGTAATACTTTGATCGGATTTAATAAGGTAAAAACAAATACAAAAATATTTGATTAAGAGAGTTGGTGAACGTCAGAAAGTTTGCAATATAGAAATATTTTCGAATGGTCATTTTCATAAAAGTTGTTCCATTATAAAGTATATAAAATAAGGCCAAATACGCATTCTTTAAATGACTTTGTGGACGCAATCCGAATCCCAAACTCTAAAAGATAAACCAGCGATATGGTGGCACAAACAATATAGCGCGTAAAACCCAGTAGTTGTCAGAATCACCAACCTCATTCCGAGCAAAAATCTAGGGATATTAGGGAGGCTTCCAAAATCCAATAGAGCGCTCACTATTGTAATGGGGTAGAGTGCAGCATAAATGGAATAATATTCCCAGTACCTATGTCACAAATTGTTAGAAAGTATACCTGAAAATGTATACTGTTATAAGAAACAAGAGATTTTTGACCAAAATTATGAAAACCATAAAATCAACTATATCATGTTGGACAAAACGGTTTTATTTTGCTATTACCTCCCCCATCTTATTTTCCACTTAGTAGCTTTGTGAATCTTTTACTTATGATCTAAGAAATACCTGGTATTTTTTTTTTCATACTTTTCTATTCAGCCGTTGCTCTCCTACAAACAAAGTGACAAATATTTACACATTTTTGTTTGCCACTGTATATACTTCGATGGGTCCTTCTGTGTGTTACAAACTTCAAGACAAACTGATAATACTATTCACTTGCGTGTTGTCAATTCATTGTCAGTTATTTCTACGTTAAAATGTCGCTCTAATGTTTTGCAACATCTCCTGCTAGCATTAATAATTACACATATAATGGACACACTATTTTGTAACACTATAACAGACTTTATTGAATTACAGGCAACACTTATGGGAGCAACATATGACGCGTAAATTTATGTTCACTTTGCAATCTACGGTACCAAAAAAATTTATTCGTTTTAGGTTACCAAAAGGAATCAGCTTCACTTAGACCATTAATAGCCCATTGTAAAAACACGGAGAAGAGACTTAGATGAATTTGAATGGGCTTCTTTTCGGTCGGTTCCAGAGCGACAGTTGTGTTATCATGATGCAACACGTATCAGAGAGATTGGAATTAGAACAAGTATAGCTTATACAGATGTCATCATCATTGTTTCTTGCGACCACCAACAAAAGAGTTTAGAAATACATTTTTCAGAAAGAGATTCTGTTAATTGTTTCAATTTTAGATTCAAATAAAATGCTTACTTTACAGTTTCAATTTTCAAACTTTTTCAGTCACAAAACACTTT
The DNA here is from genome assembly GCA_037040105.1 of Amiota albilabris. Taxonomy (NCBI): domain Eukaryota; kingdom Metazoa; phylum Arthropoda; class Insecta; order Diptera; family Drosophilidae; genus Amiota; species Amiota albilabris. Next base: position 3,566 of record JBANCV010000219.1, read on the forward strand.
TAAAGTTGGAAATATAAATTATATGAGTATTTTTTAAACGAAACAGAAATATTACATTTGGCAAATGAACCAGAACACTCTGGAACTGCTATCAATCGAAGCGGACTCCTAAGTTCCTTAACATTAACAAGAATAGTATTCGGGTTATGACAATGGGAGTCTTAACGGGGCACTGAGCCATCGGAATAAAAGAAGAATCAGAAAGGATGCAACAACTGTAATGTGATATAGATCTCTATATAGGATAGTGTTTCAGACCTTCACTCCCATGAATTGTCTTAGAAACTTTGTTTGGCAAGACTGTATTTTCCTTATATGATAAGCACCAATGATTCCCCAAAATTTATATGTCGTAGAGCCAAATTACTCCTTTATTTCACTAGCAAAATTCACAGCAGCAAGTCAATGTCCGCAACTTTGCTTAGCAATTTGTCATGATGAATTTCACAACTATAAATATTAATAAAATTGCTCAACCTTTATCACTTAACTTAAAGTATGTAATGTAATAAAATTGAAGAAAAACTCTTAAATTTAATTTGTGTCCTTTAATTTTCTTCTATTCTTTGTTGTCTTATAGATATACTTATGTATGTATGTACATACATGTAAGTAACAATAATTTCCTATCGGAAAATAGCATTATAATTGTATTCCTTCCGTAATGCGAAATTGTTGGCCGTTAAGGTAATCTACGTTCTACATATGTAAGTATGTATGTTACATACATACCTATATTTCTAATGAAAGAAGTGAAACGGAAAGTATTCCATGTATGGAGATGAAAATAACAATAATAATGAATCCAATTAGATAAAGAATAATGAATTTTTAGAACGCAGACATACACTTATTTATAGTATACACACAGGATGCACACATACATACATAAATAAATACATATATACAATGAAATACGCAAGCGAACTGTTATTATAATATGTATGTATGTATATTAACAATTATCATTGTAACCATGTCGTTTTTGTATTTGTTCCACATCAATGAATACTTATAGCTGACAAGCAACAGTATGAGAAATCAGAATCATTGAGTAAACACATGTCTATATACAAACAGACAGACAGACAGAGAGGCGGACAGTCAGTCGGACTGACATACAGCAATGTTGCATTGTTATTGTTAACAACGAACGAACGAACGAACAGTCCAGCTGGCTATAAAGCCAGTCAGTAAGTTAGTTAGTCAGTTAGTTAACCAAGTTAGCTTACTCATGCATTAAGTACAATACATATTAGTAAAACATCATTCAAACCAAACCAATTAACCAAGAATTTAACCAAACAACCACCCACTCATCCATTTATCCATGCATCCCATCACCTACTGTATATTTTACTCGTAAAGTTACATAGTTACCCAGTCAGCTAGTCAAGAGCTAACATAAGAGCCGCCGTCTTGTCTAATCGCGCCACACAAGTACCAAGTATGCAGGTGCCTTACTGCAATGTCAGATTGTATAAAGGTGTGATGGCAATGGTGATATTGATGATGTTGATGACGAAGACTAGTATGATTAGTTTAGTCGATGGCATGAGTGTTTGATGATTGGCTTTGATATGCTTAGTGAGTTATCACTAATGTGCTTCAATTGCCGTCTTTCTTAACTGACACAGATTCTGCTGTTTTTACTTATGATGATGACGATGACAACGATAATGACACTGACAATGACAATAACTATGATGATGATGATGAAGATTATAATGGTTTCACAATGACACCTTCGCCTATGCTTATGTGCTGGTTGCTGATTTATTCAATAAAATATAAGTAGACCAATTGGCGTCGTTACCGGTAACAAAAGTGCTGCTTACTTTTGCCCTTAAGAAATATTACTCCATATGCAGGCAGCTTTCAAGGTTTCTTTTTGTTGGTTGGTTGGTTGTTTAGTTCCTTGGTTTGTTGATTTTTAGAGGTCGTTGCGACATTCATTGTGTTTGTTTTAGTCGTGAGACTTTTTACACATTTATTCCGTTTTTTTTTTTTGGCCAAGTCCAATGAGTAATTATTGATTGCATGCAGGCAGGCACGTTGGCAGCAGAGAACGACCGACAAAGAGTCAAATATCCAATTGACAGAATGGACTCAAGTGTTAAATAAACAATGTGTCGCCGCCGCCATTACCAACATTGCTGCCTGTGATGTCGTTGGCACTTAAAAATTAATCATTTACCTCTCTTTACAATAGCAATTGGGTGGTTAATGAAAGCGCCTCCCAACAACAGAATAAAGGTAAAATGTTAGTTGCTCAATAACAAAATAACGCCACTCATTTAATTTATATTTTGTACCTCTTTTTTTTTCTTTTTTTTTTTATTTGTTGTTGTTTTCTTATAAGTATGGCCTTGAACTTCATTCATTCAATGAATCAAGTCATGTATGTGAATAACAATCATATGTGTGTATAAATGAATGATGGAGTAAATGAGTTAATGAATTATTGAGTGAGTGCACGTGAATTTTTATATTTAACCAAGTATTTTAAAGGCAAATTTGTATTGTCATTTAATAAACTAATACATAAAAAGAACAACAACGGCAGCATTAAATTATGTTGTCGTCTTCGTCTGCTTCTGTAGCTGCTTTTGTTGCTGTTTCTGGTTCTGCCAATAAAAATACGCGCCACTTGTGTGATAAAGAATAATGAAGAATAATAACAACACAACAGCAGCAGCAACATATGTTCATGGTGTCAAGTTATCTACGTCTCCATTTAAAGCACATGCACAAGAATGAGGCAACAATAGTATGAATTACTCTACAGTGTTGCACACATTCAAATTAAAACAAGTTCACAGCACTGGAAGCTCAGCTGTTGAATGATTCTGGCCTGTCAACATGATGCAAAGCATAATGAAATCATTGATATTTCTATGATATAAATAAATTATAAAATACAATTAATATTGAAATAAATTTAAATAACTAAATTAATTAATTTTTCATTAAACATTTTCTACTTTACATGATTATTTGTTCTTGGCAATATTTGACAACAGTTGGTAGTTCTTTGCTTTGCGCGCTAAACTCAATAAGTGTGCGTGAGTGTTTTGTGTGCCTGTTTAGAGTCCTGCATGAGTACAAACATATGCCATTTTGAATGCATTCATGCATCATACCTACTTCTATATTCTCATGTATTACAAAACTGCATAAATGTATTCAAAACGGCATACGACTCGATTCATACAGGTCACTAAACTGTTTATATCTTTCTCGCTCTCACACACACCCACTCCTTCCCTCACTAACTCTTGTGCATTGGTATGTCGTGTAAGCGCGCAACTTAACATATTTTATTTCTTGCACAGCAGCAAAAATTTTTAAACTATTTCTATCATAATTTTTTCCTAATAATTTATTGAATTTCGGTCTCCAAATCAAATTGGAAAAAACAAACAAAGAAATCAAATCGAAGAGCAACAAACTGCTGCATTTTTAGATATTAAATTAAATTTAACTAATATAACTAAACCAAAGTGAAGTAAAGTAAAAACAAAAGCGCAACACGCGCGCAATATTATTTTTTGTTGCTGCTGTTTTTTTTTTTCTGATATTCTAAGAAAAAAGAATTTAATGATTGATTGTGTGAGTTTGTGTTGTGATGCTGATTAAAATTATTATTTGAATTTATGTTGGTTTTTAAGTTGTAAACAGAACAGAAACTTTGTGTACAAAAATCTAAAATCAATAATAAAAAATTAAAGCAAAACAAAGTGATATCAACCTAATTATGATGAATCGTGTATGATGATGAATATCTAATCTAACTAAATCAGCAAGCGATAGTGAAAAAGGAAACCAAATCCAGAGACGTATAGGAAAAATAACAACATAAAACGTATGTAAGCAACGCAACGCAACAACTACGATAAATACTACAAAAACAAAACAAATACACTACCCTTCTTTACTCTACTCTACACTACTAGTTATCTATAACGTCATACGGTACGCGGCGGGACTACGTCGTTGCTGCTGTCGTCGTCGTCGTCCCTCGTTGCTTCGTTGTCATCATGTCGTCGTTGTTTTTAGTACGCGTATGACTAGTTAACTAGTGTGTTCTCAGTCTAACCCATCTACTCAAGCAAACATGTGCTGTAGTCTTCTTACATATTCAATGGCTGGGCACATTTGAAACTTTGTTTACAAATGTTCAGAATTTCGATATAAGCGAACGAATGAACGAAAAGGTGCGACATAGCAAACGACCAACTGAGAAAATGAATGAGTGAGTGAGTAAAGAGAAACGCATACACACACTGACACATCGGCTGGTTGGTTGGTAGGCTGGCAGGCAACAAATGTATGAAGCAGCAATAACAACAAGGGAAGAAGCAAGAGTAGCAGCAGCAAATTTCAATGAAACCGACACACCAACACTATCATCATCAACAACAGCAGAAACAGCAAAAGCAGCAGCAGCAAACACAGTCAGAAAGCGAAGCAATATAAAAACGTTTTTAGTGATGTCATCAGCGACAGCAGCAAGTAAGTTTAGGTTGGTTTTTTATTTATTATTTTTTGTTAAAAAAATAATATATATATATATTTTATTTTGTGTCCAACCAAAAATTGTTGCAACTTCTCAATTTGAAATTAACACAAAAAAAATAACAACAAAAAATAAAATAAAAATATGGGGAATTGCATTATTATTATGTTGATGTTGGTGAGATGATAAAGTGAAGTAATGTGTTGTTGCGTTGCGTTGCGCGAAAACGTAATCAATGTTGGTTGTGAACACACACAAACAAAATAAACATACGCACGCAATAAGAATACAAAGAACAACTTACAAAGTACGGCATTGTTATCAATATCGTCGTCGTCACCATCATCTTCATCATAATAATGATAATAGAAATTGTGTTCGTTTAATCATCGAAGTGCACTGTATCTCACACAGTGTGTCTCTCTCTTTATATATATATAAATATATATTTGAGTGTGTATGGATGTGTGTTTTGTGTTTATGTCCAAATTGTGCGTAAGCAAAAAAATATATAAAATTTAAATGCAATTTCATTATTATTTTTGTTTGTTTGTTTAATTCTTTTGATTGAATTGTGGCGCGTGCTCTCATTGTGAATGAGAAAGCAAACAACAAAATCCACGCATTAAAAAATATAATACTTCCAAGAAAGTGAGCATCACGCACCCACCCAATCAACTTTTTTTATTATTAAAAAATGAAAATAAGGAAAATAAATACATAAATAATTTTTTTTAATAACAAAATGTGAATATAAAAAAAAAATGTTTTCAGTGTGCTGTGTGTGTTACTGTGCTTGTGTGTGTTTAGTACTGTGTCATCAACATTAATTCATATCCTCATAACATTTCCTTCTACTTATCCTACTTCTCTTTTATCATCTTAGATACATAAGTATGGATATGTATGTATTTATTTTGTGTGATGCTTTTCTTCTTCGTCAACTTGTACGCTCAGCTGGTTTTTCATATGTCAATCAACAGTCTGCAGTAGCAGCAGCAGTAGCAACAACAACAACAATAATAATAAAAACAACCACAAACACGTTGTGAAAGCAAAAATATTTTTGAACCCCAAAAAAAAATTTCCCCAAATTCCCTTTTCCTCTTTTAAACGCTATGAAGGGATTTTTACGCGCAAATTATGTTGGATTTTTTTTTTTTGTGATAACCAAAGAACAACAATAACAAAATAACAAATCAAGAAGTGTTTAATAATTTTGCCGCTCAAATCGAAAAAATTAGTTTTTGTAATCATCATCAAACCACTTCCATCATCATCGTCATCATTCAGTGAGTGACTTTCTGTATTGGAAAACAATAAATAAAACTAAATTGCTTATTTATGTTTTAAAAAAATAAATTATAAATAATGACAAAATGATGGAAAAATTTATAGAACATACATAAAACAAAAAAAAATTTTAGATTACGTCACTTCACGGCGTGTAGCGGCTATTTTCTTCTTCTTTTTCTTTCGTACGTTCGTTGTCGTCGTGTAAGAATAAATAAAACAGCAACAACAACAACAACTATATTAAATAGGAATATAAACAACGGCAACAATAGCAATAAGACAGCAGCTGGTAATGTCTAGAACATCGACAACGACGCGAATAGCAGCACCGTAACATAACACATGCATACGTAACAATGCATGTGTGTGTATTTAAGTGTGAAGACTGTTTGTCAAATACAGTCCGGATAGCAAGAAGATTCATGTATGCATGACTATGTAGCGTGTTGTGTGTGGTGTGTGTGTTTCTTACGTCATGACGTCATTGCATAAAAATATAACAAAAACAGAAAAAAAAAAACAAATGAAACAATGATTTCAAAAAACTCTTCGTTCGAACAATTAAAAACGTGCAAACACAACAAAAATAACAAAGACTTTATACATAAGAAACCAAAGGATAGTGGAAACAAATGAAGCTTTCCTTCGTATCACTGCTGCTTTGTTGCACCAAACCGAAGTTAAACATGCTTTGGTGTTTGTTCCTATCCCTATCTAAAGCAAATGATAAATATTAAATAGCCGTTACATATTTGCAATGCTGTGGCAATCACAGATTCCTAAACTATGTGCTCAGTGAGCCGCATGTTGAAAATTATAAATCACTTGCAAACTGCAACAATCTATTAGTATAGATATATGAGATAGACAGGTTGGAGGCCAGGCCATATGGACAAGTTCACCTAGAAGCCTTATGGTGCATTGTGTTTCCTGGTTTAGAATGATTACATAGATCAGCTTCAATGCCTTCGCCCTCATTGTTACCGGGATGGGAGACTATCGATATCCTGAACATCCACTCATTACACCTGATCGATCAATATGGTTTAGAATGGGATAGACAGCCTGTCCGCCATATGACATTGTGTTGCCTAGTTCGTCTTTAATCTTACAGTTATGGGACGCTTTACCTAAGCTACCACCGATGACATTGCTTTCAGAATACTCCTTTACCACAACAAAGGGAGTAAGGATTGGAAGGCGGGGAAAAACGAATTTGTTCAAGATGAAAGAGGGGTTCCGTGAACTAGTTTTGTATATATAATCTATCTTTTTATCTCTCTGGGTATTTGTTATGGATAACCCAAAATCGCAAAAATTCACCGGAAACGAAATCAATCCTTTCGATTCGGCGACAAGAACACGGCCATTACCGATAGTTAGCAATTGCTTGGAGAAATCTTCGGCATATGGGTCGTTTAGCAATGCAACTCCCATGATTGTTATCAGCTGAAGTTTCATTACACAGCGCCACAGAGTCGATGATTTCATTATTATTTCATCCGACAGCGTTCGATCTTAGCTTGACTGGTAGTGTTTAGCGGAGGTTACTAGAATTAGAATCTCATGGCAACTCCAAAACATTACGCAGAAATTTCGCAGAGTACATAAGTTTAAGAATCATTGCTCTATAACCTTGCAAACAATAAACTTAATCCGAATATTTGTAATACTTTTTCGGCATTATCATGGGGAATTTCAATAGCTGTCCATTATTTGTGTCTCTGGGCATATTGTTCCAAAGTTTTTGAGATTTAAAATTATAAAAATAAATACAAGAAACGTAGGATAATTCTTGTGCTGTATTATTTATTTTTCATCTCCGAAGACCCTTAGCAATATACTTACTTATAGAAAAATTCAACCAAGCCAAATGACCCCGATCAAGATTTGACAAACCTTTGAGTGTTTCTGAGTTTTTGATAAAAGCATGACAAAAAGAGTTGCTTTTCTCTTAAAAGATGCAAATGTGAAACAAAATCACAAACCAAAAATTTAAATTGATAATAGAAAACATCTCTTAAAAAAAAAAAAAAAAAAAAAAAAAAAACCAGAAAGAAGGGTATCTTCGATTATGCCGAAGATGTGATACTCTTCACGCATCCCCTAGAAAAGGTTTATTGTATGGCAGTTATGAGATCCAGTAATCCTAGGTTCTGAAAATTGCATGCTTGATTTAAATTGGTCAGACACTTCGATAACTTTAAAAAACAAAAACATTTTTCTAATAAGAACATGAATTTGAGTAGGGGGTTTGTATGGAGGTACACCTCCTGGTAATCAAGAGTAATTTACATGGTTGTTGGATATGAGCTAGGTACTTAAAGGGTCAAAATTTCAAGTCTATAATGCAAAAAACAAAAAAGTTTTTCGAGAGGTACCCTCTAGTAATCCGATTTGGCTGATTCCGACAAATGTACTGCGTAAGGTAAAAAGAAAGCTTAAAAATGTAAGCTCTCTAGCTCAAAAACTGAGGGACTAGTTGGCATATATACAGACAGGCAAACAAACGGACATGGCTAGATCAACTTGTCTTGTCGCGCTGATCAAAAATAAATATACTTTGTGGTGTCTACGATGTCTCCTTCTTTTCATCATAAACTTAATGGCAAACTTATAATACTATTAATAAAAATATTATTACTCATACGTCAAGTATGTGGTTAAAGCGACTCATCCATACACTCGCATACACAACACATGTGCATGTGTATATACATACATACATACATCTATGTATATACAATGAAATACCATTTGACAATATTTAAACCTTTTCTTGTTTATTTGTTTGTTTGTCATTTGTTGTTTATTATTATTCCTAATATACACGCATTATGATTGTTCATATGGGTATCTGTGTGTGTGGCTCTGTGCCTCTGTTTGTATGTATGTAAGTGCGTTATAATATATACATACATTTGTGTTTCTATTTAAGTGATTAATGAGTGCGTATGTGCCTCTCTAAAAATGCTTAAAATCGAACTGAACTGAATCGAATCCAATCTAATTGGAATCGAAGATATTTTGTTTTTATTATTTTTGAGTACCGGCGCAGTTGTTATTGTTATTGTTAATGTTAATGATGATGACGACGATGATGACTCACAATGTATTTAAAGAAAAATAAAACACGCACACATGCTATCAGCAAAACCTACAAAACAAAAACAAAATCATATGGAAGAGCAACCAACTCTTCGCAACAGCAAAGCGGTTTTTACTTAAGGATTTTATTTCAATTTTATGCGGAAAATGTATTTTATGATTTTGTTGTAGTTGTTGTTGATCATGCTAAATTATGAGAAAATCATAAAACCAGAATAGAAGAAATCATACATAACTATGTATGTATGTAACATATTAGAGAAAAGCACACACAAAATTGCGCGTACATTTTTTTTTTTTTTTTTATATTGAAATTTGAAATTCTATCATCAATTCATAATAAGAATATTTTTGTTGTGTTTGTGTTTTTTTCTGCAGTTGGCAGTTGAAAAGTCATCAAACTGGATACATTAAATCAAAATCGTAAGAAACGCACTAAGTGCTCCTGCCGCCGCAAACTTAAAGCAGAAGCTGCTGTAGGAAAAGAAATAGACGGCGTCACCGCCACCATCGACGCCACTTTCAATTCTGTACCACAGCCGGCGCTCATCCACATCATCATCAACAACAGCAACAACAACAACAACAATTGGAGGATAATAACAGCAACAACAACTAGGAAACAAGTTCAAGTAAACAGAAGATATACTTAAGAGAATTCATCGTCCTTGCAATCCGAATTGAATTGAATACTAAATAATTTTTAAATTTTAGTTGATGAACATAAAGAAACTATTATTGCTACTACTGGAAGAAGAAGCAACATCATCCACATCAACATCCATCATCACAAGAAGTGTCAGTCTCAAACAGCAGAAATACAATATCCATTGGAAGAGGAGGAAGGAAGCGGAGAGTAGAAGATAGACAATAGCCAGAAGGACAGCAGACACTGAGTGGCTGACAGAGGAGTAGAGAAGAGAGGGAAGAGTGCATATGTAAAATAGAAGCAAACCGTCAAACTGAAGCTGTTATCGGAAAACGTTACGGTGCTGTTGAAGATTGAAAAAATGGACAGCATCGTTGAGGAGAATGGTAACTCCGCATCATCGGGTAATGTTATTGATGAGAATAATTCTGGCCATAATTTGTCAACGGTAGCAGCTGTAGCTGTTGGTGTAGCCCAACAATTGCAACAGCAACAAACGACAAATAATGCGCCGCTTCAGCTACATCAACCACAACAACTAAACCAACAAAGTACAACAACATTAACAGCGAATACGCTTTCAGGACCACCACCACCACCACCAAATAGTACACTACAGCAACAACAGCAGCAACAACAACAGCAGGGAAATCTTGGAGCGACATCAGGTAATGCACCATTACCAGCGGGACCTTCAGCAGCAGCCTCTGTGTTAACAACATCATCAAATGTGGTACAATATCCATTGACAGCGCTGGCGCAGCATGGTATACAGGTAAGAGAAGAGTTTATGATGAATTGATGATTCTTTTTTGAATCTCCCTACGTTCTATGAATGCCAATAATTTTAGCAATTCAAGACTGTGGTCTCTCTTCCTCTCAATCCATTTGATGCGCTTTGTCGCTAATTTTCGCGCCAAAATATGAATCAACGTCAATGCTATAGACTAATTGACTGAAGAACTAACCTAGTTCATCTGGGCAACAATTATGTACTATCAATGACAATCTATGCATAGTTTAGCTCGTATTTTTGTTGATTTATACTAAAGTAGTGAAGTATACTATGAAATGAAGATAGATAGAGACATCCGAACGCATCAACTGCTAATAAGCACATTGATTATATTAACAGGAAAATAATCTCTTAAGATTGACTTACCATAGCACAAAGCTAATAAGCAAAACACGAATTGGAACATTGTAAATAATATTGTAAATGTCGTGATGACACTGGAATAAGGAACCATCACCTATACAATCGGCAAAAACCAAGTCTAAAATACGGTCAATGCTACTAGCTATATATAGTTCATTTGCTGAAATGAAAGATCCAGCAATGAGTCAACAAACTCACAACTTGCTGATAATATTACAGAATTGAATGATCTGATGGTGCCCATTATAGTAGAGTTTTGTAAAATATTTGTACGATTTATTTCAATAGATGTTCTTCACATATATAGAAAATACCTTTTAAAACCGCTCTTAATATGAACAAATGGGCCAGAGAACTTAGTTTTTCAATTGATGCTTACTCTTAAGAGAAGAAATTGATTGTGCTACGGTTTTTTTTTTTTTTTTTTTTTTTTTTTTTTTTTTTTTTTGATAGAAAGGGTGCCTCAGCGCTTTCGAGGTCAAAATAAAACTAGTCTAGGATTGCTAAATGCTACTAAAAAGATAAACTGCAAATTACTTAGTATGTATTTTAATTTATAATTTGGTGGCTAGTGCATAGTGATTATCAAGTGATAAACTACTTGCTAGGAAAGGAACGGCAGAACCATTCTGCCTGCTGCCTTGGAGTTCCACAAAAATTGAAGGTAAATCGCACCAACATTATTGAATGAAAACAAAAAAATATTGGAGCAACATAAACCAGCATGCCTTCCAGCTAAAGGCACAAGAACTCGGTAGATACAGGAGGCTAACTCGGGAAGTTATCGTTATCTTCTTAACAAGACATTGTAAAGTTATGAAGCACTTGAGCATTTGCTCTGCCACTGTGATGGTTTAATTTTAAGTAGGCCTAACGAGGTGACCTATGTTACCATATATAATCCTACTGGTTTATCATCCATCCTAATAGCTTACTTTATTAAATCCTAGTTTCCAGAACAGGAAAAATAATATCTATTTGGGGAATTGTAATGGCTCCGTTAGAACCCTATTTTGTACCATATGAAAACTGTGCCTGAAATAATATTTTGTGTGCCTGCTGCTGCTGCTTATCTTAAATCGACGGAAAAAAATATATGAGACCGTTTTGAAATAGAGCACGAAATAAATTACTTTATGCATTCCAAGCGATATAAAATTCTATTTATGAATTCTAATGCAGTTTTTGTTAAGTCAGATTTAAGCATCAATTAATCATGGAAATTGTTAAGTAATGATAAGAAATTTGAATAGAATCATCGAAATACCAATGATTGATATTCATATGGACAGATTTGCATGTCATAAATCTAAGATAAAACTTTGCAACATATGTATGTACTTTTTTACCTCCAAAACACATTTGTACTACTTCTTTAGCGATTGTCAAATATTTTAAAGCTTTAGAACAGGACTGTCAATCGAGGCCTATGGCAAGTATATATGTACAGACCAATGGAATTTTTTACCCATCAATGTTCCGTTTTTATACTGCAGTATTATAAGTTTGTCATCAAGTTTATAACACACAGAAGGAGACCCCCTTGGTTAGATCGAAGAGACAAGTTAATTAAGCCATGTTCGTCTGGATATATGCAATCTAGCCCCTCTGTTTTTGAGCTGGAGAGCGCGAAGTTTTTTTTTTTTTTACCATAGATTGCATATTTGTCGAAATCGACCGTGTCGGATGACTGGAGGGGTACCTTCCATACAAACCCAAATTCAAATTCCTTTTGTTATTAGAAAAAAAATTTTGTTTTTTATATTATCGAAATTAGGATACTATAAGTGTCTGGATCGTATAGCTCCCATACAAACCCAAATTAAAATTTATGTTCTTATTAGGAAAACTTTTTTGTTTTTTGTATTATGGAACTGAAATATGGATACTATAAATGCCTGACCTATATTCACCAACTCTGCAAATTTCAAGATCCTAAGCTAATTGGATCGTATAGTTCCTATACATTATTCAGTTTCAATGTTGAAAAGCATAAGGCAAATCAATAATGTACTATACTTAATCACAGGAACGTATATATCTCGTACAGCATCGGCATATACGAAGATAATCTTCTTTCTTGTCATATCTTAATTTCCTTATATGTATATAATTTTGTTCCTTAATTTCTGTGTTATTTTCAGGTACAATCCGTCATACAGGCAGCAAATCAATCGTCTGTAATACAAACCGCCGCCGCAACAAACCCACAAGTGCTCGCCGCCATGCACAAGAGTAATGTCCTTTTTGTGAGTAAACCGAATTCAACGGTTATACACACAACTGGTGGTAATGCTGTACAAGTAAGTGAGCATCTGAATTTAAAATTTCTCATTATGCTTTAAGTATATTTATGCAATTTAATCATCTTTATTTGCTATAATACAGATCCCTCCAAATTTTCCATGTAAGATTAAACCCGAACCGAATACACAACCTATCGATACAAATAGCGAGGATAGTTTAACCGATGAGGATTCACCACATCGACGTAGTGAACTCACGAGAAGGCCATCGTACAATAAGATCTTTACTGAGATCAGTGGACCTGATATATCAGGTGAGTGTTTATATAACCATCACCTCTCGAAGTGACAACAATATACATTCGTTCAATTGATTCTTCTACTCTACTGTACTCACTCACACCCACCCAAACATACACAAACTCGCACTGTATACGAATATAAATAAATACTTATGTACTTATGTTAATACTTACATGCTGTTTTCACTGCATCGCATCGCATTGCTGCCTGGTCCGTGGATCGGTCCAATGTCACATCTCAAATGTACATTTAAATGTTCTACATATTGTCTACTATTTTTGTTTTTTTTTTTTTTTTTTTTTTTTTTTTTTTTTTTTTTTTTTTCGTTTCTCTTAACCCCAAAAGATATTCATTGCAATAATAGCCATTGAATATCATTCAAAATCATCATGAACAACAAATCTAACACACAGAAAACATTCATACATACATACCAAACATAAACCTTATTATGAATTCTTGTTAAGATATTGTACAATACTTATATTCTTCTATTGTCCGCCGCTATCATCTATAAGTATTATAAAAGTATACGTACGAGTATCTCTATTTGTCTATTGACGACGATGTATATAAATAAATGTTGTTGATAATTTTGATGTTAACACGAAAAAACTCACATGTAGTGCGACATACAGTCACACACATACAAGAAGGAGAAGAAGAGAAGGAGCAGTAAAAAACAGTGAGCGTAAAATGATGGAAGTTTTAGACTGAAAGATTCTGAGTTAAAATAAAATTTGCCGTTCAATATATGGATCTTATAGAGCTCTCTTTGCTTATTATTATTGATGTCATTTGTTGTTGTTGTTGAGATTAATATTGTTACTATTGAATTGTATTACAACTCACACAGACACACACACTTACACATACATTATATACAATTAAGGTGAAACAAAACAGAACAATAACTTCAGATCGCATAAGCTTACATACATGCATTTTCTTCATTCCTTTCGAACAATAAAGAGAAATGATTTCTTATTAGCTGTAGTAACTTGTATATGGAGGTTACCTATTCCAGTAATCGGAAAAAAAAATAAAACTTCCCACCTGCTTACAACAATGCAATACATAACAATAACTTTGGATCTTCGAGGCTTACATACCTTTCTTCCCTTATAACACTTCCAGTTATTAATCGGGGATCTTTGACATACCTATATTAATGGCATACGACATATGCATGAATAAGAACTGATTTTTCAATAATTGTTTAGTTGGCATGATTTTTCAATGAATTTTGTATGGGAGCTACTTCTACCAGTAATTGAAGAACTCTGATTTTAGCTTTGTATAATAAAAACCCACATCTGTACTGAATTTTAGCTCGATAGCTCAAAAGAATGTGTAGTATGTATTATAAATATGTAAATAGTATAGATATAGCATAAAAAGGTCCCAAATATCAACCTGAAAGATGTCATAAATTTATAGTTTGCTACATACATTTGCCATATATTTATTTTAATTTAATTTTTATTGAAAAAGATTTTAAATTTTACAAATTTTACATTAATCACCATCAATAATCAGTGATGGTTTTAAATTGCTATTTTTGAGCACTAAAGTGACTGAGTTTATTTCTACTGGACAATAACCATATCAGTTTGTCAACTTTTGCAATAGATATTTGACTTCGACACACGTTTTCATAACATCTGTAGTCTAGATTTTTTATATTGAAATTCATATCGTAATTAGAAATTTTGGGGATGTTTAAGAAAGAATGGATTTTTAAGTATTGGGATGGGTCTTGGGCACCATTATGTTCAACAAGCGTTTTGGCAATAGTCCAGAAGTATGTCTACAGTGAAGTTGACTCCGCAGAGAGTGAGCTTGATGGTCGGACTAATCCGTTGAGATGGTCGGACTAATACCAAAGACCAGGCGAATGAATGTCCCGCATACCCGTCTAGTTATGTTGGTGGGTTGGCTGATTTACATTTGCCAAATATTTAAGGTTCATGTCAAGTCATCAGGGAAGACATCTGAGTGTTTGAGGGTTTATTGAGATTTGTAAAATCAAAATTCGAAGTCTTCCGTATACTATGAAATCAATTAATTTTAAAATTTCTCTGTTATGTGTTATTCTTGAATATAATACTGATGACTACATATATTTATTATTGCAGTGATCGTGATCCTAAAGAATCTTCAAATTAAAAGAAATTCATCTCATCATCTATCCATCACTAATGACATTCATAGATCATCAAAATATCATAAATTGCATACTATTATGTTTATCTGTTAGAAAAGTATTCGGTAAATGCTACAGATTTTTCAAATTTTGATGAATTATGATCGATCCTACATTGGGTGGAGATCTACGAGAGTTTTTGACATATAGAAATAAACTTCTAAATGAAACAAAACCCAAAACTTTTAGGTGTTTTTATTGAATCATGCAGAAGATGGTGTTAGCAAATCAGTTGACGATAAATTGCATAGCTAAATTTCGGTGTCAGATCTAACTTTCCCTAGGCTAACTTAAATATAGGAAAATTGGGGAAATTTTAATAATAATATTTTTTTTTTTCCGAATACTTTTCTTACAGACAGAAGAGAAGAGAAGAGTGTATTTATAGTATATATACAATATTTATACAATAATATAAATATCCATCTATCTATCTATCCAATATCTGTTCTCAAGGATGTGGACTGCTACTATGTACAACATGGTTGTGACTAACACTTAATGGTGCTTTCTGCTAATTTACAAACACCACATACATTGATTTCACAAAATATTCATGCTTCAATGCTTCGCAGTCTGTTTCATTCACATTTGTGTCTCTCTCTCTCTCTCTGTCGCTGGCTTTCTCTTTTTATGTTTAATGTGTTGTGATGTGTATGAGTGATATTTTGATGTACATGCATAGTTATGTATGTATGAACTTTCTTCGTCCTGCCGCCTATGCTGTTAATGCCGCTTTTACCGCTGCTGTTTATGCCTCATTTCTTTCTTCTCTTCTCTCTAACTGCTCTTACGTGTTTTTTCTTTTTTTTTCTTTTTCTTTTTCTTGTTGTTGTAACTAACTGTAAATACTATTTGTTGTAATAACCAAACACAAATCATCATCATCATGATGCCACCTCGCTCTCTCGTTGTCGTTGTTCATTAACTTTTTCAAAACATTCATTACACAAAAAATAAAATAAATAAATAAAAAATTGAACACAAAACAAAACTTCAGAAATACAAAAAATATAATAACAACAATAATAAATAAAATAACTAATAAATCAGCAAAAATTAAAATTAAAACAAAAAAAAAAAAAACAAACAAACAAAATTTGATTTATCTTCAATTAATTTTTGATTTATGTTTTTTTTCTCTTTCTCTTATTTTCTTTCTATCTTCATTTATTAAACTATCCTTTGGGAACAATGAAAAAAAAAACCAATGCCAACAACAACAACAACAACAACAACAACCAACCAACCAACCAACAACTACAACACAACTCTGCTACAAAAATCAATCTCCTTACAACTTTGTACCAACATCATCAATCAATCAAAAACAACCAATCAATCAATCAATCAACTAACAAAATCCAAATAAATAATCAACTGAACGCATAAATGAATCCACATAATAAAAAAAAAACAAATATAACAACAACAAAACTATCCTCGGTCATTTGATGATCCATCTTGATCTGATAATGGTCTCATTTTAAACTTAATCATAAATCTTTGATGTTGATTCATGCTTATAAACATGGATCTTTTGATTGCTCGCTCTCGCTCTCTATTTATTGTTCTTGGGCTCTCTTGCTCTCTCTCTATCTATTTATCTATCTCTATTTCTCTCATGTATGTATGTGAATGTGTGTGTGTGTGTTAATTGTGTCACGCCATACATCATCAACATAACATGATCATCAATCATCACCAATGAATGATGAAGCTGGAACAACTTTACAATTAACCGAAAGTGGTACTCTAGCGACGTTACCAGGCACAGGGGGCAGTACGCCGGGTTCAATTATCCATTTGCCGCCGGACAGTGCATCAGCATTTTTTATACCCAATAGGATTTACAATACTAGTAAATGTCCAATCAAAAGTCGAATTGAACTCTTCATAAGTATATCAAAACTATCATAAAAATTTTAATGGTGATAATAACAAAATTTTCTTAAAAATTTTTTTCTCTCTCTCTCTCTCTCTCTCTTTTTACTATCAAAACTATATTTTTTCTACTTATGATTGATCATTCATTCATTCATTTTTTCTCTATTGTATATGTATATACTTTTTTAATATAGATAATAGTGTCATAGCCGAGGATCAAACACGAAAACGTGAAATACGCCTGCAAAAGAATCGTGAAGCGGCGCGTGAATGTCGACGTAAAAAGAAAGAGTACATCAAGTGCCTGGAAAATCGTGTGGCGGTGCTAGAGAACCAAAATAAAGCGCTTATCGAAGAGCTTAAATCCTTGAAAGAACTCTATTGTCAAA
The DNA here is from genome assembly GCA_037040105.1 of Amiota albilabris. Classification (NCBI taxonomy): domain Eukaryota; kingdom Metazoa; phylum Arthropoda; class Insecta; order Diptera; family Drosophilidae; genus Amiota; species Amiota albilabris. Next base: position 21,328 of record JBANCV010000219.1, read on the forward strand.
CTAAGAATGATTAAAGCAATAGATAGACAAGCAGACAGAGAGATTGACGACAGATGACGACAACAACATCATGTTTAATGTAAGAAGAATCCAAACCAGTCCAAAGCAAGTAAGACCCTAGCAGATGCCCTGACCTGTGATCTAATCCGATCTGATCTGATCTGATCTGAACTCTGCTAAGGTGAGATAGGCAAGTAATTGAAATATTTAAGCAATTTTTTGGCATCTCAAAATATATGGTGTGTGGCCTGCGGCCTATCAGACTTTTTATTCTGACCGATACTTGGCTAATTGCTACCCATCAAAATGTGAGTCTAATTTCAAAGAGAATGTGTTTGCCATTCAATTGGGATTGAGTCTTTTTGGTCTCTTCAGCGATTTAAGCGATTTTTAGTGTTGCAAAACACTGAAAAATGTTGCAGAAATCATTATTTTTTTGTGTATAAAAAAGAAAACAAAAAACATTTGGGAACCTGATTTATATAATAAAATATATATATATATATATATATATATATATATATGTATGTATGTATATACATATATATATATATGTGATTAAGAATGAAATGAAACAATTAATTAATTTTTATATATGAAACAAAAACAATGAAGGAAATTAGTTTATTTTTGTAAAGAAAATACACACATACACACACACACACACACACACAGGCAGACAGAGGATCTGTAACAAAATCTGCAAGAAAGAAACACAACAACCACACCATATTATAATTATTATTATAACTGTAGAATCGTTAAAACCTAAGACCTAAGAGAACAAGTAAAATAGGAATAGAAAATGAAATAATCAATATAAATTGTGAAAAGAAATCAGAAAGAAGGTTATCGTCGGCTATGCCGAAGCTGCAATACTCTTCACGCATCCCCACATTGAGGCAGCAATTTGTATGCGATCCAATAATTATGGGATCTTGATATTTACATAGTTGCTTATAATTACTTATAGTTTACAAAATTTCAGTTCAATGACATAAAAAACAAAAAAGTTTTTCAGAACATGAATTTGGGAGCCAAGCGATCCAGTAATCCTAGGATCTTGGATTTTACATGGTTAGTGTATATGGGTCAGATACTTATTGTATCCAAATTTCAGTTTTATAACATGAAAAATAAAAAATTTCAATTTGGATTTGTATTAAAAGGTATCCCTCCTAGAGGTCCGACTCGGCAAATGTGCAGCGTATGGTAAAAAGAAAACTTTATGGGGTCTCCGCTGTCTCTATTAGTGTATTATAAACTTCATGACAAACTTCATGCGTGCAGAATATAAAAAGAAAAAGAAAAATACTTAAATTTTGTATAACTTTCAATGAGAAATGACAACAAAAAGTTGCCCAACTACTTATTTTATCTTCTTCTGTTTACATTATTTATCATCGATAGTTTGATTATTGATATATGTGTATATATCTATATATATTTTTATTTAGCTTCCATATGAAAAAAACGATAATTTTAATAAAATAATTTAATTATTTTTAATTTAGTTATTTTTTTTTTTTTTAAGAAATTTTAAAATTGTTAAATTTTATAAAAATTTATACTATTAAAATTGAAAATTGATTGAAGAATTTTGTACTTGTGCTGCATATACTATACTATGTGAATAAATATAATGGGGGTGGGGGGAGGGTTTTATTTTGTTTTCCATATAAAACAAAAATTTTATGTGAATTTCGTAATTTTAATGAAAGAAAATAAAATTGTAATTGTTCACAATGTGGTACAAATTTAAAATTAATATTTAATCTGATCAAAACGTTACCCTGGACCCTAAGACACCACCGCCACCGACCCTCTTCAGTGTTCAGGACATGGATTTCACACATAGACATAGAGCCTAAGTCCTGGGTCAATGTTCAGAACGCAGTATGATATTTCTTTTGATCTGAACCCTGAACTTAAAATCCTAAGATCTTGTTTAATGTTCAGAATATGCTTTCCCCATAAAATTGGGGATATGTTATTATGATCAGCGTCCTATTAGTCCTTCACATAAGTCCAAATATAGTCTCTCTCTAACTCTTAGTTTTGGAGCGAACCCTAAGCAGAATTCCATGGCAATGTACAGTACATAATATGATATTAATCTGATTGAACCCTAAGCCTAAGTCCCTGATCATTGTTCAGAACATGCGAATGAATCCCATAAAATTAGGGATATGTTAATATAATCAGCTTTACAAAGTGAGTTATTTGAATGGACCTACTAGGCCTTTTAATCCGTCCGACTATAGTCTCTCTCTATGTTCATCTGTTCAATGTTAAGAATATGTGTACCGTTTGTCTCAATTTCTATCTGACTAGTCTCCCTCTACCTTCCAGTTTTGAAGCTATTAAACTGAAACTACAATATACACTATTACAAACACTTCTATAAAACTTTGAAAATTGTTTCAAGATTAAATCCCCTTACTATATATACAAAAATTAGATATATCAAATCAATATAATTTTGTCCACCATATAGCATACATAGAATCCCATGATAGACAAACAACTAGTATATGGAAATCTTGTGTGTTTCCTGTTGTAACTTAAGAAACACAACTTTCAGAAAGTTAAATCAAACCAAATAAATTGGATCTGCTAATGTGTAAAAGGTATGTAAGAATCGGATCGGTATTTGTAAATCATTTCTAATATGTAGAATACATAAACTAACATTACAATGATGAAACTTATCCTTATCATATCTAGGGTTTTTGATTCGTAAAGTCATATAAATATTGTTGTGTAATGGTAGTTTGTAACTGAATTAACAATGGGAAATATGAGAATTAAGAGAAATGAAGGGATTAAAATGCTTAAACTAAAACACTATGGGTACTTTAAATGACTAATCATATATGATCTGTTGCACAAATTGCATCTCACTATATCCTAGACATTGTTACAATAAGACCATATACAATCGGACTCTTCCAACAACTTGTGAATCATTTTAGTTCGCTATAGATAAATTCAGACTCATCTACAATACATCGTCGTTGGGACCCACATCATTGTATAGAATATTTTACTCTAGATGATTCCGATTGTATATTGATTCTAACCAAACTTTTCTATTTTGTAGCATTGTTATTAAGGAGGGAGGAATCTAAGTTAATGTTCTGAAAATTTTTTAACAATTAAAAGATTGGAGAGGGTTGTTTTTATTATTAATTTTTCTTAGTTTTTACAATCAATCAATCCTAGAGGACTATAAATAAAAACATTTTTAATAAAAGCAGTAGCAGCATTAAAATCCAGGAGAGACTATCCTTAATCCAGGACATCTATACGAGGTTTAACTCATCATCTTGATCTTGATGAGTTAAGCTTCAGGTCGTAATGCTTGTATTTGGCTAATATTTTCGATATCTTCGATCTCGTTTAATGGTTACTTAATCTTGACTTAAAAATATTGGAGGGATGTTTTTCTTTTCTTTAGCTTTTCTCTTTTTCGAAGGACTTGTGAAAGGTTTTAAAATTTTTATTTTGGTAATTCTCATTTTCTATAACAAAAAGAAAAAATTGCAGAAATTACACACACAACACACATACGTTACACAGCATATGGTAGAATTAATAAACTTAGATAGACTCAAACACACACTAACGCCCACACACATACACATAGGCAAAAACAATGTTAATTATTTTTTTATGTTGATAATATAATTATTATTATTATGTATAATTAAATAATTATTAAATTTACAATTTATTATTACTTATTAATGTATTTTTGTTATGAACTAAATTAATAAATTAAAATTTATATAAACAAAAAAAAAAATTTCTAAAAAATTATTAGAAATCCTTACGAAATAATTAAAAAAGACAAACTTAAATAAAAAGATAAATCAAAAATCAAAGAATTTTCATTATAAAAAATATACAATTTTTTTAATGTCTTAAAAATTTGTACAGAACATCACAGAATCTATTTAAGTTTATTTAACTCAAAAAACAAAAAAAAAAATTACATTGAAAATTTTCGTGAATGAAACAAATTAATATTTATCTTACAATTTTAAAATTAACTCTGATTTCATCAGATTTTTACTTATATACTTTATATACATATATATTTGCATAAGCTTTTCGATGGATCGATCATTAAGACAATTTATTCATAAATTTTAAAGTTTTCCAATTAAAATAAAACATAAATGGTCTCCATACTGCCGCTGAGACCAGGAATTTTTATAAGAAGTTTTATCTTATTGCTACTAGCTTTGTTCCACGAAACAAAGTAGGGTTCATCTTTTTTAAATTCTGGCATCAAAATTCTTCTGAGCGAATTGGCGTTCTTGCGATAAGCGGCCTGCCTATTCACACAGTGAATAGTATTATGAGTTTGTCATGAAGTTTGTAATGCAGAGAAGGAGACATCGTAGACCCTATAAAGTATATATATTCTTGATCATAGCGACGAGATGATTTGATCTAGCCATATCCGTCTGTCTGACTGTCTGTATGTATGCAAATAAATCCTTCAGTTTTTGAGTTAGAGAGCTGAAATTTCTTTTGGTTTTGAAGTTTTTTTTTACCATACGCAGTACATTTGTCGGAATCAACCGATTCGAACCACTGGGAGGGTTACCTCCTATACAAACCCCCTACTCAAATTCATGTTCTTATAAAAAAAAAATACTTTTTTATTTTTTATGCCATCATCATTAAGATCCTAGTATAACTGAATCGTATAGCTCCCATACAAAAAATGTTTTCTAGGGGATGCGTGTGATTCTATTGGGAATACCTTTAAAAGAAAGTCGGAACCCTTACCAAAACTATGATTATATGTATTATGTATAAAATTTCAAATTGAAAGAAAATGCTTTTTAATTTTGATTCACTGAAGCTTAACATACTACATACTTTCAATACCTCAGCAGAGAAAACTTCAGAGTTTGTTCAAAGAGAAATAACATTTTCAAGATAGTTTATATCAAATATTGATTCTATATATTGAAATTTTTGCTATATCATTATTGTTATTGTTATTTTGAAACAAAATTTGCATAGTTTTGTTTAATTATTTTCAGAAGTGCAAAAGATTTTCATACAAAAACTAATAAAAATTATTTTTTCTACTTTAAATCCATATGGGGGCTGCTATAAGGTATATTCGTCTTATCCATAATGCAAATTTTAATACAAAAACATAATTCTTTAATGGGCACCACTTCAACTATTAATCGGGGAACTCTTATACCGTCATAGTGGTAGCCACTGCTTGATTTCGAATTCTCAGCACTCTCAATTGGTTGGAGACTGAGTGCCGTTTTTATGGGTCTTCCTGGTCTGGTCTCGTGGTATGAATTTCGTGGGATAATACTTTATTGGATACCCGTTGCCTTCCAAAGGGTTTAATAGTTTTCCATGTTTGTGGGCAACCGTTTATTCTGTGTCAGTTGTTGCTGAAGGATATTATTGGGTGTAATGTTTAATTTGAGACGACATAAATTTGTCTTATCAATGTGTACTCGGCATTGTGGTTTTTTATAATTAGTGTTGTGTGGCCTTCCGCGCCTATATCCAAACACCCGCTAATTGTCCGGCAACTGCTTATTCGTAAATGCTACTAATCACAGCTACTCTTTATATGTATCCAAAGGCCGTTTACTATCTACAACTTGTGACCCGAGCGGTAGCCTTCAGCTGGACTCCCATAGGGTTCCTTCCATTCCGCGGATCACTGATCTAATCTAATCTATCATATATAAAAGGCAATTTCATTAAAACTTCAAATTGAAACTTACTGTGAAAAAAATCTCTGTTATCTGTTTCTGTTTAGATTTGCGAAAATCGTGTAAATTGTATGTACTTATATAAGTATAATAAAATGGAATCAGATTGAAATGATTATGAATTTTTATGTTTCTGTTTAAAGAATTGTTAATTTGTTAAATGGTAAAAGTTTAAACAATTGTGAATTTTAATAAATACATAAATTTTTTTGTTTTTTAATACATTAAAATAGGCACCTCAAAATAATATAGAAAAATTTCAATTGGATGAAACTATTAAATTTTTTATGATTATTATTATAATTATCATTATGATTATTTATAGTTAGAACAATGAATTTAGTTGAAAACAATTAAGAAGGAAAAGCTTAATTTGGACTTATCAAAGCTTGTACTGCTTCACTTCATGGTATTTGATAAGGTGATTTGAATTACATATAAGCGCCATCAATGTGGATTACAATGGTTTGCCTTAACTACTAATTAGAAAACCATGTAAAAATTTTCAAAATCCCTGCATCTTGAGACTTATATACTTAGTTGTTGATAGATAGATTCGAATATATGTATATTGTATAAAGTATGAATAACTTTCGCAATGTGGACCATAACCAGCGTTCTCTTATGATAAAAATGGAGTCATAACAGATTTCTGCAGACATCAAACTTGTGGTAAACATAGGTAATTCGGACGTACATATATATATGGAGTACAAGTTAAGATTTACTTCAACCCTTGATGATACTTTCTATCTAAGACTTCCGGGGACTTTACTAAGTATCGTATAAAGAAAATAAGAACTATATGCTACGAAATCGGCTGTAAAATTTGTAGTTGGAAAATGAAATGTAGCACAAACGGACGGATAAACAATTTATAGTTATAACACATCCTAGGCACAACCAGTGTTGTGAAGAGTACCTACAATAAACTAGAAAAAAAAAAACTACTTATAAAAAAATTATTCCCGAAATGCGCTCAATTCAATTACACGCAACTTGAAGTAAGAATAAAGAGAAGAAAGGAACTTTGGTACCAAAACAAAGCAAAATTTACTTAAAAAAAGAAATAAAGAAAAATGTATTAAAAGCTTAAAAAAAAAATATTCGAAATATTTTTAAATAAAAAAAAAATTCAAAAAAAGAAAGAAAAATTCTATGAAGAACTCGTTATCTCTTGTGATCATCATCAGTTGTTAAAGTTAAGACAAAAAAAAAAAAAAAAAAAAAAACCAAATTAAAAACTTAAAAAAAAAAACCGAAAAAAGTACTTTAAAATTTAAATTAATAAGAAAAGAAAAATAAAAATAGAAACATACAACGCGCCATCTACTAAAATGTATCATGTAAAGAAAGAGTAAAATGGAAAATTTTGTACTTTTTTCAGAATTTTAAAATAGTGAAATTTTTGCATAGAATTTATATTATTTTCGATATAAGAAAACGAAAACGTGACAAAATAAAAAATAATTGTAAGAAAAATCAAAAGAAATTAAATATAAGTATTTAAGAGAAAATAAAAAACAAAAAGAGGAGGAGGAGGAGGAAATTTAATTAAAAAATAAATAAATTTTGTATACTAAATCAAAATGATGTGGTAAAGTTTTTCTTCTCTACTCTCCTTTTCACTCAACTCAACTCCACTCCACTCCACATCACTGATTTCCTTTCCACTCCACTCCTAAAAGGACATGATGATATAGATAGAATCTAAAGGATAAAACACAAAGATATTTGTATAAAAATATATAAGTTGTAGTGTAGAAAAATTAAAACACACAAACTCACTCAAAAAAAGTAAAAAAAAAATAAAAACAAAACAAGTCATTGTAGCTGAAACAAATAAAATAAAATATTTTTATTGTCATTTGCTAAATGTAAGATAGAAATTTTAATAAAATATATATAAAAAAACTAAACAAAAATATCTATAAATTTTAAGTCGCGTCGAAAAATTGAAAAAAATAAAAACAAAGCAAAAAAAAAAAGAAAATTCAAAAGAAAGATATAATAAAATTTATAAAAAATACTAAACAAAAATACTTTAGTTTAAAATTTATTACTTAACTCAAGGAAGGCAACAACAACAAATAACTGCAACAAATGGACAAAAACAGAAACAACAAAAGACATCTTAAGAAATTAAATAAAATTTGTTATAAACAAAATAATAATAATAATGATAATTAAATACTATATTATTATTAAAAGAAAAGAGAAAAAATAATAATAATTGTCTCAAAGAATGAAAAAATAAAATATGAAAAATAAAAACTAAAATAAAATATGAATATTTCTCTGAGTTTTTTCTCGAAATGTTAGGGTTTTATTTGCTTTACGTAAGATGTTTGAGATACTCACTTTTATCTTGGAACATATAATCCCAATAATGATTTTTCGGTGTTCCAATATAGCAAGAAAAATCAAAAAAAGCGTAAAAATGATAAATTTGAAAATTTTTTTAAAAATGAAAAATTATATTTAGAACGCTATATTGGGATAATAAATTCCACTCAAAAACCTTATTGTTTTGTTTCGTATCACGCAGTAAACTTCAACTATTTGCCCCTGGAACATAACAACACAACCATAATTGCATTCAAAGAAATGCCGAGAAAAAATGAAGAAATTCTTCGAATTTGTATCATTAGACGCACTCAACCGATTTACCAGCGCCAACCACGTGTATGTTTTTGCATGACGTTATAAATAACACTTCAAACTTTATTGGAACGCCTTAAATATAAAAATATGTAAAGATATAAAAAAGTTATGACACTTCAAACTATGCTGGTACGTATTATACCATTAGGGGCGAAAGGGTGAAATTTTGCAATTTGTATGTCAAAATAAAATATATTTTAGATCCTTTGTAGGATGCAGTGTGACGCACATGGGAGGAGTGTTCTTCGGCAAGCTGACAGTGATCACCATGAGGCCCGGGCAGGACTTTAAGGGGCGGAAAAGTTTTCGGGACGCCAAAAGTTTTAAGGCAAATAAATTTCAGAACAACTCATATTGAAAACTTGATTTGGATTGATTTTTCTATGATCTTATGAAAAGTTTTCAGCAGATAAAATAAATAATTTAAGTATTGCATTTAATTTTGAATTTGAGGAAACGTTTGTCAGTTTTTGTAATCTTCACGCAGTGAATAGTATTATAAGTTTGTCTGAAGCTTGTAATGCACAGAAGGAGATATCGTGTACCCCAAAAAGTATATATATTCTGGATCATAGCGACGAGACGATTTGATCTAGCCATATCCCTCGGTCCGTCTGTCTGGCTGTCTGTATGTATGCAAATAAATCCCTCAGTTTTTCAGCTAGAGAGCTGAAATTTTGCAGCACAGCTACTATACCAACTTATAACCTTTCTAAAGTAAGAAGAAGCTACGTCCCAAAAATGGAGAGATTCAAAGTCGTGTTTGTATGCATATATAAAATTCTAATAAAACAGCTCGCTCGAAATTTTGTAATGGAAAAATTTTATACCGAGTATGTAATTGTAATTGTCAGATCATTGTTCCCTTCCGAGGACATTCATAGAGACTATTCCCACAATGGTAACTTCCTAGGAAGAATAGAGCTTCTTGCTGAGTTTTATGCATTTTTATCTGAACTTTTAAAGTTGTGTGCGCTTCCTAGTGGTCCTTATACATTGTCATTATCTAAATAAAATCTCTGATGAAATGATACATATTATTGAATCAAGATAAAATCCTTCTATATAGTTCTACGAGAGACAATATCTTGAATATGAAGAAAAAGCGAAAGCACTGTCTGGAGACCAAGATTATTATCGCTATGATACTCGTCGGAGAAAAATCGGAAAGCTTCAGTCAGATGAGTCACGTACAAATGGAAGGGCATCTATTTCTAGGCAATACAATTTTCGTATAAATATTTACTACTCTATTTTGGATACCATAAGTGGATGTAAAATGGTGTATTGTAGACTTTAATTTCTCTGAAAATTAATCTGAGTTGAAAATACATCATAAACTAGTAAAAATATATGTAAGTAACTTGATGACTTAGAAGAGATATTACGGAATGCATGTATTCACTCACAACATCAACTCAATGGCTTATCAGCAAATAATTGAGATGTGCGCTCTGCACAAAATAAATATATGAAATATTTTTCATTCACGGAATCTTCGAGATGTTGACCCTTATGTAGATTTTGCTCTAGGCATTTTCGTAAGTATCCCAGCAACTAATTGTTCAAGAGAAAGATCTTTTTCAAGATAGACTTAATGCTCTTACAATACTGTCTTTTGAGTCTCAATTAGTGTAAAAAATCAATTATGAAAATATAATGCTTTCTCGCAAAATGAAGCCTGGAAGAAGAAATTAATCTGATAAATAATTAATATTTGAAATATTATATTTATTTAAATTTAAATTAATAATTTATATTTAAAGTTTTATATGGAAAATTTTACGTAAACCAATAAGATGTTAAATTAATGGAATTCAATATTTGAAAATTAGATGTTTAATTTTGGATAATTGCTTTCTAATAAAGTAGAAACGGTGGCATAAAAGGAGGCCTAGGGAAGCATCGATCTTTTATCCGGCACTGCATGTTGTATTCACTAGACTTGTAGCCATACTTCATACATCGGAAGGGTTTGAAAAAAAAAACGCTTTATATGCATGACTTCCTCGCAACAATGGAATTGCACCAAGTCATTGAACTTTGTAGGTGGCTCTATTACCACAACCGCGTTGCATAGCCGTTTGAAAAACATTTTTATTATTATATCCGGTTCAAGAATCACAAAAAAATATGGTGATACATTCCTCACCGTGTGCCCTTCTCATGCAGAATACATCCCGGTAGGATCACTCTTGTTTCAGTTGGTATGTATAAAATTCTAAACTCTTTTCTTCGAGAATCTTAACCAACTTTCTGTAGCTTTTCTTTTTTGTCACCATGATCGTAACGTGGCCTTCACGACCAATTTTTAAAAGTATAGCTATTGACTACAATGACAGCTTTGATGGAACTCTGCATCGTTACGATATTCTTCTCTGCTGGAATAAATATAAGCGGCTGCTTAGGCATTGCTAGGGGACTCAATCTGCTGCTTCATCTGCTCCTCGCATGTAGAAGCTGAATCAGAAAGGGCGATACCGTCATCCATCATTACGTCCAGATATAAACACGGTTGGTGTTTTGGGAGGATGAGGGCGTTATTAAATTGTTTTTAATAGTACTATTCTTTTTGCGTGGGAACATCTTGTTTTTATTCAGTTCTCCAGACTCCAGCTCTGAGTTGAAGGATTCATGAGAGGAGATACTGGAATTACTTCAATATGGTTTGTAAATAACCAGCCAAGAGACATCATCAGCAGCTTCAACACCATCGTCACACATAGCGAGTAGCTGCCTGGCAATAAAAGCACTACTTAGCAAATTGAAATCTTTAACAGAACCCAGTAACATTTGTGTGTTATTTCTTTTTAGTTGCAATGATAAAATAAAAGGAAATGAAAATTGAGAAGTGTCTTCTTTTTTTATTGTTATTGATTAATGTTTCCTTAAACCAGGGAGGTGATCATCCCCATCTAATCAGGGAGGATCTATGGCAGAAATAGGTGTGAGCATTAAAATTGAAATAATAAAATATGAAAAAAGAACCAAAACAAACATGTTCCACAATCAAAATCTGTTAGTATGTATCTTGTAAGTTTGGCAACAATGTTTATAAATAAAAACGGGGAATCCATTTAATGGATTTCTCTAATAAGAACTTTAATTTGATTTTACGGTTTGTATGGGGGTACCCCCGTGAAGAGTATAATTATGAAATGAGAAAGAAAGTAGATTTAATTTACGTGACTACCTGTCGTTAAGACTCAATATCACGGTGCCGAGCACAGGATTGAATAAAGTCAATAAACGCCCCCTTGGACAAATATCCGCAGGTACCAAATTCGAGCCATACTTATCTTGGTCATATGACTCACCCATGAAATGAGGAAGAAGTCGAATACCTAGGTATCGCACTTAATCAGCATTTGTTTTTGGAACAGTCACCTGCATTAATAAGTCTTTGAATCAGTATTATATTAATGGGAAGAATTGAAGTTTGAATCCAAAGATATCATTATGGCTGTATACAGGTGGCACTACACCTATTATGGCCTATACTGCACCTTTGTAGTGCACCAAATTTGATAAAATCATACATGGCTTAATCAAAGATTGTCAGAGTTCAAAGACTGGCTTGTGTCTATGTAACGGGAGCAATGAGACCAGCTCCAACATCAGCCCTTGAAAATGGACTAAACGTATCGCCGATCCATTTAATTATAAAAACGGCAAGTAAGCAAGGTTATTTATGACAAATCTTATTTTAGATAAAGAAATGATTCGGTAGGGTAGGATTTTTAGAGATCGATGCTAGTAACCGATGGTCACTCAAAACTAAAAAAAGTGTGTAAAAGAAACAAAAATAAAAGGAAAAAAATTATTGTACTCGTCGCATTCATTTGGTTGATTGGTTTGTTTACGTTGAGGTGAGTTTTAGAGCTATTTGGTACCACTTTGTTCGAATGAGAACATACATACAGCAACATACAACATGATCTCAAATTTATTCATTTGAGCATGTGTTGCACAAATATCGTTTTGAATGAATTCATACAGATGTCTAGTAGCTACAATCCCTACGAAGAATGAGTCTAGTAAGGGATGAATGAGGTTAATCTAAGCAAAAGCAACTGCATCCTTAGTAGGTCACTAAGTTCGATTAAATTTAACTTTCAACAATTTTTTACATTTCTGGATAGGGCAAACTGAGAACAGTTAAGTTCAAAACCCTTATATAACTCCCATGTGTGCAACTGAGTCGATCATTGAAGCTCAAACGGTCCCAATATGCCAAAAGGCATGACAAATTCACCATTCTGCACTGTTCCGACTTCGACTTGTTCCGGTCGATGACTCATGGCCATGCCAAGCAGCAAAGAAGCAAAAAATTGGATCGAATCAAAAGACGAGGAATCCATATGCTGCCTGACAGATGAGCATGAGTCGTATCTCTTGTGGGCCAATAAATACCTTGTACCAATGTCATTACGAACGAAAAACCTTAAAACTTATTTCTACACCCAATACTTACTTCTAAGAAATCTATTATCATCAGTAATATCGGTAAGATCGGTGTGATACTTATTTGTAAGTAAAAAAGAAGTTGATTCATTTCTTTTTAAAGGAAAAATACATTTATTGTGTAAAGTTATAAAGTTACATAAATAGGTTAAAAATTTTGGAAATACAGTTAAAATTAATTATAATAATTCTTTTTTATATGTCATTGATTCTTATTTTGTTTTTCTTGTTTTTTTCATATATAGGTTTCATTATATTTTTCTATATATGCATACAGAATATAAGTACTTAAGTACTTTTAAGTAAGCTTTAGTATGTGCATATATAAATCATACCTATAAGAATATATGTTTGTTTGAAGAAAGTTAGATTCTTTAAAGGGAAATCATACAACAGAGAAAATTAAGAAATGAATGATATATGAAAAAGAAAAATTACACACAAAACGAAGTAGCTGAAATTTCAGAAACTTATGTATGTTCTAAATATTCAAAATTTTATAACAATAAACAAATATGAGTGAAAGAAGGATTACAATAAATACAAATTTTATTAAATTAGGAATAATATTTTGTTGTTGTTTTTTTTTTTTGTTAGAGATTCCATTTCATTTGTATAATAATTTTATAATTTCATATGTCCATTCTATACACAAGCACAAAAAACATATTGAAGATCGATCCTGAACTAAGTTAATATGTTGTGTTGTTAAGTTTCAATCAGATTAGTGAGTCTGAAATTTCTTCAAACTCTTTTAGAATAATGTACATACACCTATTTATTTTAGTTCTTAAATGCAAGATTTTAATCGCATTATAAGCATTTACAATACATTTTCAGTTTTTTTTTTTTTTAATTAAATGTGTTAAAATAAATGTAATCAGAATTCTTCGATTACTAGAAGCCTTAGCTCCCATGGCAGCCAATGACCTCACAATAATTTTGAATATACAAAATCTATTCCATTTGTTCTCAATTTAAATAGAAAGACCGATTACAAAAAAAAAAAAAAAAAAAAAACATATACGATCGTTAAATATTTTATAAATATTCCATTTATCATGGCGCTTGTTGCATAAGAAGACTTCCGCATGCCATATAAGTATGAAAGAAAGCAATGAAAGTAAGGGTCTGAATTAGAGTTTGTATCTCATTTGTATAGATAGAGGTAGAAGATAGATTCCATTCTACTTTAAATGTGTGTTAAAATTGAATTCTCTTTTGTAGTATTTCAACAAAAGAATTATAACCATTTCCATATTGGAACTGTTTGACCACATAACACTGCATTGCACAAGACTTTGGTTAACACAGTGCAAATGATGGAAATTTTTATGGTGATCGGTCAAACGGTGTGGAAGTTTATGGACTTCATACTTTTTTTGCCCCCATTTTTATATATTGTCCAGAAAACGTACAAAACATATTTATTTATTAAATACAAATGAATAAAAGAATAAAAATCAGTTTATGGAAATCAAAGCAATTTGATGCCTATAACTTATATTTTTCTCTATATACTTATGGGTATGTAATCAGATCGGATCAATTGCATTTTCTTCATAATACCTATGTAAACTCTTACAGAATAGTTCATCTATTCTATCCATCGTTTTGATAATATTTGATCGAGCAAACAAATTCGTTTCGGAATCCATAGACCCTCCCGATTAATAAACTCTATAGAAACAGAGCCAGGCCGGCATTAAAGGCAGGTAATAAGGGCGCCAAGGCAAAGTGCAAGTCTCTGTGACCCTCACAACATGCTTCATAATGAAATAAGATGTAAGTAGGAATGTGAATTGTACTTAACTATATACTTAGTATAGCCTCATTGGTGATGCGGGACCCATAAACACTTTAGATTGAATCATTTCTGTTAATCTATGTATATGAAAGTCTTATATTAAGATTTGATCCTTGATCATCGTTGTCGATCTTATACATTGTTTTCTGTAGTATAGCATAGACATTAGAAATTTTTTGGATATTTTTTGTAATATTTAATTCTTTGTGGATCTCACTTTTATATATGCGAGTATACGCATATATACATACTATATGTGTAGTTTGTATATGTAAAAATTTTTCTTTTTCATTTAGTTATTTTTTTATATAATCATTTTTCTTTTTCATATAGTAATATAATATATCTTTGTATAGTTTTTTCCTTGTTTTTTTTTTTATTTCAAATAACTTTCAACTTTTATGTGAATTTATATATACTTTTGTAGGATATAATATGTAGGATATAATATTTGTGTATGCGTGTGTGTGTGGGGGGGTTGTCTGTTTCCAGAATCATTTTAATTAATATATATATATTTATTTAGGCATTTTAGTATTTCGGTATGATAAGGAAAGGACATCAATGAAAATCAGTAATAGGCACATATAAAGCAAGTACTAAATCCAGATAAGCGAAAATATTGTACGAAGCTAATTTGAAAAGCCCTTTTAAGTCTAAAATAAAAGGAATTCTTATTTTAATGTCCGTATTCATTCAAATCCAATGTTTAAGCAATTAAGAAGAATAACAATATTTTTTTAGGTGTTTTAACAATAATTTGTTTATATATCAAACTCCTTTTAAATTAAACCAAGAACCTTTCAAAACATCATTCGCATAAACATTTCTCTGATATACATTATTTTTATATACACATTTTACATATAACATATTTATTTATTTATATATTGTATATATATATATATTATGTATACATTAATATTTTTTAATATTATTTTAATTATTATAGAAAAAAAAAAAAAAAAATTGTTTAGTTTTTAAGTGCAAATTTTTGAATATTTATGGGTATACGAGTAAAATTGTGTAAATGTTAATTAATTTTTTTCTTTTAAGTTCTCTTCTCTTGGAAATATATAGTAGATTTCTTTTATACCTTTCACACATAGTAGAATATGATGCAATCGTCTATCCGAGCCTCTCCATTTCTTTGGCAACAAATCAACCAATTTCATTTAATTGAAATTTTGCATAGAAGTTTTTTAAAATTTTTTTGCCATGTTACCCCTCATCCCTCTACTACAATAGTTTAACTGAAAATTATATATAATATGTATGTGTATTTTTATTGAAGAACTTCTGAACTCATAATATTATTAATAACTTTTGCATTCGATATGATCATTGAGTACAGTTTTTCATTTATTTTATTTGCAGTTTCTTCATTTCAGTCAGGCAGGGAATGGAATCTTTAAATTATTCTATATTCTAAAAAATATTAAAATATTGTAACCATATTGTACATTATTCGCACTGATAAGATGGATTACTATACACTATTTTTTTGCGTGTGATTCTGTTTATAAAAGTTTGCTTGAGAAATTCCTCAGCCATACAATGGGTCTCTGCGCGAGACACTCTGGCCAAGTTATTGACTAAGACAAACATTCAAACTACTGCACTTTTTATTCTAGGATGAACTAGCTCAATGGATGCAAGATGTTGCTGTTGGTAACTGTGGAGATATAGCTGCCCTGTTTTTCTCCAGAAATCTTTCTTTGAAATCATAAGCAATTCTACAAACACCCAGATCACGATGGATGCCTTAAATGGTGTTACTAACTGTAGTGTGTTGTTGCCAGACTCCAGGTAAAGCAAGACAAAGCACTTTAATTTTTCTTTTTTTGTGTGAAAGGTCTTTGATCTTCGATGTAACCGAAATTAAATATGTTCCTCTTCTTTTCAAAGGACGAAAATAGATCTTCAATAATAAATATACATTTATAGTATGGCCCCACTAGGAATTGGTAGGGCCAGTGTATCCCATAAGCGCTTGACCGAATTGTCAGCGAATTGTGCATCTCCGGGAGCACGGAGAGTTTTAGAATATTTTGGGGATACCCACCTACCTGTCGTATGTATATTGTATACTGTGTAAGTGTATATATGTGTGTGTGTGGTTGTTGTGTTGTGTTGTATTGTATTGTCTTGTGTATCTATGTATGTAAATCCTAAAGACAGTCTTGTTTCCTATGTGTGTGTGTGGTGTGTGTGTGTGTGTGTGTGTGTGTGTGTGTGTGTGTGAGAGTGTGTATGTTTCTTGCATAATTTGTTTGAAATATTTTCCTTTAGTTTCAATTTAAATTACACAATTTGAATATAAATTTTTTTTTTTTAATTTTTGTGTATGTTTTTGTTAAAAATTTTATACAAACATACAAGAACATAAATTTTTTTTTATTATTTTTTTATTGTTTTTTTTTTTTTTTTTTTTTTTTCATTTTACTTTTGTATTGTTTTAATTTACAATAAGCATTGTTTTTTTTTTGTTTTTTTTGTTTTTTTTTTGTTTTTTTTTTATTTATATTTACAGAGAAAATATAAATAATATATATGAACATAAAATTAGATAGAAAACACCATTTATAAATATATAAGTTTCCATTTATGTATTTATTTAAATGCACATATGTGCATACATATATGGATATTTAAGATAGAAATGTATATAGCACATGCACACAATTCTAATTTACATATATATAATGATAATACATAATAGTAATAATCATATTTAGACAAATAATTATTTTTATATAAAAAATATATATATTTAAATATATATATATATATATATATGTGTATATATATTGTATATATAAATATTGACTTTGATTTAAAAAAAAAAATGATCTTCTTAAAAGTATCTTTCTGTTAAGAAAGTGTTTGCAATTGGAATTGGAATGACATATATATATATATATAAATAATAATTAATACATACATACATTGACATATACAAAAAAATGTGCAATACATAGTGTGAAAGCATAGAATAATACATATATTGTATATAGATAATTATAATTATACATATATAAATAATTAAGAGCCATGAATAGAATGTGATAAATGAATAGATATGTTCTCTGATTTTACCAAAGATTTATTATCACTCACAAAGACAAAATACTTTGAAATGAAATATTGAATTGTGGTTATTGAAATTCCTCATGGATTTGATAATAGTTGATCGACAAAACAAATTCGTTCGGTGATCCGTAAACCCACTCGATATACATGGAAGCAAAGCCGAGTCGGAATAAGGCTTATTATCATTTTTAAAACCAAAATACTTTCAAATGAAATATTAAATTGTTGTTATTGGAATCGTCCATGGATTGGATGATAGTTAACTAACGAAATAAATTCAGGGATCCGTAAACACATTTGGTATACATGGAAACAGACCCGAATCGGAATAAGGCATGTATAAGATTTATTATCACTCATAAATGCAAAATACTTTCAAATAAAATAAAATAATATGTTGTTATTGGATTTCTCCATGGCTTTGATCGACAAAACAAATATATCCGGGGTCCGTAAACCCACCCGATTTACAATACAAGGAAACATAGTCGAGCCGATTTAAGGCAAAGTAAAAGTATCAGTGCTACTCACAACAGTCTTTGTAAAGAAATAAGAAATATTGTAGAAATATGGATTGGATATGGAATTTCTATCACAATTGCCAGAATATTGAACTATTTAAGTTTCTTAGACTGATAGAGGTATTCAAAATTCTTCTCGGCAAATTATTGGACTTTATTTAGCTAATTAAAAGGGTATTATATTGATGAAGGGTGCTTCGAGAATTCTAAGTTTGTTTACACATGGATAATGCCACTTAACCTATATTCTAGAATACTATGCTTGGATTATTTCAAAGAATCGTACAAGTCAAGAATATAGATGGAAGAATCTTGTGTATATAAATAATATATATTCCAAATCATAAATTTCCTATCGTCATTGATAAATTTTAATTAGGATATACATTTTCGATTGAATTAAACCGGACAGAAAGACAAATACGTTGAGTAAACAAAACTATGAAGGTTCTTTTATCCATGGTAATAATATGTTTATGGCATTAAATCCATTAATATTCTTATTATTATATTGGGTTTGAATAGTTCTGAGAATTCGCCGATAACAGATGAAAGATGAAAATTATTAGAAAATAAAGAAATTGTTATAAAAATTTGTTACGGAATATTAATAATTATAATGGATGTAATGATTTGCCGATACGATATCGATCCGATTATTGTACTAAATAACCTACGATGACGATAACGATATTCTATAGATTATTAAATAATAAGTCAATTAAATAATGATAAGCTACATAAGTATCTTGCGTTTTAGATAATCTTTTACTCGAATCTTCTTGTATGAGGTCTGCAGTTGTACAAATAAGTTCTGAGTTGACTGAGCCTAGTTGATAAGACAAGAGTTTTTACTCAAGTTTTTTGAAGATTGGGAATAGTTTTTTGGAATATTTGAAAACCTTTTGTAAAAATTCCAATTATTCTTTCTCCGCATGAGTATTGTTGGTCTTGAGCTTTTTTAATCAAATTGTCATACAACTATCTTTAGCTCTTTGTAATAATTCAGGAACATTATCCGCATTATCCCTGTTTTTAATTTTAATCTATATTATTGATTCAGGATATCGAATTGTCCCAAAAAGTTAAATGTTCTGGACTATTATTGTTATCAGCTGTTAAATTGTTAAAGGATATCGTCGTACTATAGCGGTCAATAAATAATCGGCGTTGCCGATATATCGGTGTAATAATAGTGTCAGGAAATAAATGATTGAATGAAATGAGTTAAACCTATTAGGATTGTAGGTCTATATAAATTATCGAAAGGTGTTTAGTTGACTTGTGCTACAATAAAATAATAATAAATATTTAATATTTCATGTTACGATCGATTATTTATCGATTACAATACACAATTATTATAATAATTTAAAAAAAATGTGTCAAGGATTATACAAAAATTTCAAAAACATACATACATTTACTACAGTACTCGTATATCTAAATTTTTATAGTACATAGTTTATATTGTACTATATACTTGTAAATTGGATTTATCTTTTATAGGACACCACATTTAGCAGATACTACACATACAAACATACAATTAGAATCTGAATCTGAATTTCAATTAAATATATAAAATTGTATACTATATATATAAATGAAATTCTCTTTTCAAAAATTACTCAAACACCAAAAAGATTAGTTTAGTTTAGAGATCAGATCAAAACAGTTCAGATCAGATTAGATTAGATAAAATAGATTAGATAGGGGCCAATTGGAATATTTATAAGTATATAATTATAATGTTGTTGTTTGTTTTTTTCTTTTCTTTGTCTTGTTTTTAATATGCTATGAATGACATATTTGTATGTCAATTTTATTTATTTAATTTTGGGAAATACATAGTATACGATATAATTTTTATATAAGGAAACAACATTTTTGTGGTCTGGGAATTACATAAAAATAGGTTTTGGTTTTGCAACTTTAGAATTTAATTTCGTTATTAGATTTAAGCTTTTTTTTTATTATTTTGTTTTATATAAATTCTGGGTTTGTTAGTTTTTTAAAAATGTTTTTTAATAAATTTTTCTTTGCTTTGTTTGATTTGTTTGATTTTTTTTATTTTTTTTATTTTATACACTTCATAATACTAAAGTGTTGTGCATTGAGAGGATCTAGACTCTAAACCACGTTTCCATCTATCCATCAGTTCATATTTATGTCCTTCTGAATCTATCTAATCATTTTCTCATTAGCTATTTGATGTAGAGACTTGAGTTTTGATACCATTGAATTCTGAATCTATTGAAATCCATACAAATGAAATCACAAAGTGCTGATCAGTCTCATACATCATTCATACTTAGTAATATACATATGTACTTAGTTTTCAAAGGTGTAGAGCTCTGTCTGCCTTTCCGTCTGGGTCTGAATCTGTTTTTCGTCACTGGAATAATTGGAAACCATAAAAAAATCATATCATACATATTTCATTAATATGTCTAGGAGGCTATCAATAAATGAAATTATATAGATTCTATGAAGTGTTCCTGTAAGTTTTGTGTAGATAGGCTATAACTTGGGTTTAGGTTCTATTATACTTAGTTTTCTTTTAAGATTTTCTTCATATATGTGCTGTGTCATTTTATTTTAGAATAAATACGAATATTTCTTTTTATAAATATAATTTTGGTTCATCATCGAAACATATTGTACATATGTATATATTTCATCATCATCATTATTAATATCAGGGGTTATGTGCTAAATATTTGTGAGTGACGATTTATTTAATTTAGATTTAAAAGAATTATTTAGAATATAATTATTTTTTGTTTGTTTTAACTTTCTTATTTCAAAATCATAATTGAAACTGTCTGGCTGAGTGTCTTCTCAACACTTTTCGGCTTCCTTCCATGTTTATATACTTATCTTCATAATCATCATCATCATTATTTTCATCATCATAATGATATAAATATTTTCTTATTAATTAGAATCCTTTTCAATTTGTTATTTGTTTTTTCATATTGAATTCAATAATAATAATATATTTTAATTTTATTTTGATTTGTTTTCTCAATGCCTTTTTTTTTTGTTTTTTATTCTAGTATATTTTGTCTTTAGAATATATATTTCTTTCTTTTAGAATAATTTCTCCTTCTTCTTCTTCATCTCCTTTTTAGAATTTTGCTCATTTTGATTAAGTGGTTTTTTTTTCTTTTGTTTTTTTTTGCGCATTCATTGTTATTTTTTCTTTTCTACATATATTTTTGTATAGTTTTTGTTTCAATAAAATTCTATAATTTCGTTCGTTGTGTTTGTTGTTGTTGTTTTTGTTGTTGTTGTTGTTGTTGTTGCTGCTGCTGTTTCTAAAGTAATAAAATCAATTCTATATGCAATATGATCGATCGGTAATTACTTGGTTATATAGTATGAGTTGTTCTTATTGTGGATTTTATGTTTACATTTCTTTTGCTTTAAATTTCTTAATATATTGTATATAAGTAAGTAGAATATGTGTATATATATCTATGTATGTATGCATTAAATATACAGTGGTGTAAAAAATAAAGGCAAAAAACTGTTCATGCAAATAAACTTGGCATTTTCTTTATAGGAAAACAAAATTTATTACAAATTATACACATGTAGAAGGGTACAAACATCCTGGTAGATTAGTAATAATTCTGCTTCGTATGTATAGTACATACCATACAATTATCAATCTTATCTTCTTTCTTATTGCAATTTTCAATTAGATTCAAGTCTAGAGATTGGAAAGGCCTCAGTAGATCTTTTACAAAGTTCGGTAAGTGTCTCGGATGGTTACCATGTGGAAACACCCAACAAAGCGGCATATTCCACTCTAATATGTCTTTATTATACCATTTATTCTGTGCATAAAAACCAACTCCAGTACTAGAAAGGGAAGTCCACTCAAATTTCCCATCCACCCTCATCCATGCACAAAAGTCATCTTACAATTCTTGAGCTTATAACGTCATTCCTCTACCATGTTGAACGGTATACTAATAAGTATGTACATACCCTCACAGGTATTGAAATTAATTTTTGATTCATCACTCAACAAAACTGTTTTCCACTTTTCTTGGGTCCAATTTAAATGTCACCAAATAAAAAATGTTTTTTGTAAACAATAGTTTTTTGGCTGGTCTATAACTTTCTCGAATCGTTTTCGAGAGCACTTCTTCGAACTCTGTGCTCTCATGAGCATTTCATTGATGAGTGCACACAATGTCAGAAGAAGTTGCAAACGAATTGTTTTAGAAGATCCTGCAAATTGTTTTGTCCGACATTCGTCTGAATCTACATACATAGTATTATGGAAACACTATTAGTTAATATAAACTTTTTATAACTCTGCAGATAATGGATTTAATATTGTATTTTTTGCCAATCGAATTTTGTGAATTTTTGTTCTGAAATTCAGATATTATACTTGATTTATATACAATATGCATTATGCATTTGTCGAGGGCTATATCACTTTCAATATATGTTAAAAACAAACTTGCTGGAAATAATAAGTGACAAAGTAATTAAAGTGAACTCGAACATAATGATATGGTACCGTAATGTGAAAGATTGATGTTGCTAAGTGCAATTGTGTACCCTTCTATATGTATACATTTTAATGATCTTTTAGTTTTCTATTAAAAAATTCCAAATTTACTTTCATGTGCAATTTGATGCTTTTGTTTTGCACATCACTGTATGTATGTACACTCCCGATCAATTAAATAGAGTCCAGATTTACTTATAGAATATGGAAATTTTGAATTCGAAATACTAACAAAATATGCACAAATACATTTTTTTATTATTCAGTATTCAATTCTTAATTGAACCAAACAAAGAGTAGCATTTTACATAACAATTTATATTTCTACAATAATTTTTTTTTTTATGGGTGATCTCAAAAATGGTAATTTTTTATCTATCAATCAATCAATCTTGAGTCTATTGGATTGATCGATAAAAAATTGTCAATTTTGAGTTTCACCCACAAAAAGAAATATTTAAAAATAACAATTTTACTTAGAATGGTAATTTTTGTATGGTTCATTTAAAATTCTGAATTATAAAAAAATAAATTTTTGGGAATTTTCCTATTATTTCAATTTCAAAAATTTCATATTCTATTTTCAAAAAAAAAACAATGAGTCAATTTGTTTGATCGGCAGTGTATGTATATTGTTGTTTCATTAGTTATGTATGAATTGTATGAGTATTTATGTATATATTGTATGTATATGAAAATAGTATGTATATGAATATAGTATGTATGTACTTATGACGATCTTGTTTATCATTAATAAACATTAAATTGATCAATTAAATCAATCACTCATCATTTATATTTTTTTGTTTTTGTTTTTGTTTTTTAATTAATGAATTATATATATATTATAGTTTGTTTGATATAAATTTATTGTAAGTAAGTATATAATATGTATATAATTAGTATATGTAAATAGATATTTTTTTAGATAGATTTTTACTAAATATATACTATATATATTGTAGATAACTTGTTTGTTCTTTGTTTCTTTCTAGCTCTGAATATTTGTCCTTTTTATAACATGCACATATTTTTTGTATAACTATTATCGTATATATATATTCTGCATACATCAATATCATCATCATAGTTAGTTGGTAAGTATGTATCTAAGTTAGTAAGTATGTATGTATATTGTAAGTAGTAGAGTTAGATAAGTATGAGATGCATTCGATCAAAAATCATCAATCATCATTCAACTGTTATAAATTTTGAAATAACAAAACTATAATTATATGTAAAAAAAAAAAAAATAAAAAATAAAAAAGGATGATGATAGAATAGGGGAAGATTGGGAGCTAGTTACCTCTATTGAGCCTATTCCCATGAACACTGCCAGACTCTATTGAGGAGAAATGCCAACCTCAAGATGATTCGATAATCGATACTATGAACCTCTGCTAAAGATCTGAAAAAAGTTGCCTTACAAAATAAAGCTCAAGTTGAGTAGATTTCCGTCACACCCTCTATCAATTTGTTCACCAATCCTAGTGTTACCAGATTAAATCTGACAATTGCATCGAAAAGTTTGATATTTTGTAGCCTAAAAATAAGTACATATGTATTGCATATTTATGGGAATGCGAACATAAAACCATCCTCATATTAAAGCATCCTGTCAATAACAAAAGAGTCTCAGGCGCTCAAGCCTTATGCGGCTGAACATCGGCCTATGCGACTTTGGACTGGCCATCCACTCGGAGAAACTATTAATTGTCATGAAAACAGCACAAAAGTCACGGATAAAAGCCCCAAACATTTTATATGAAAAAATTGGATTGATCGATGCTAGTGCTCCATACCTTTGTTAGCATATAATTTTAGATTATAAGCCTACAACAAATAAATAAATAAAGAAAGTCGAAATCCCTATCCTTTCCGATACGCTGAACTTCTAAACCACGCAAGGTTTAAAACATCATTCTAATATTTTGTACAATAATTAAGTTTTTCTATATTGATTGGCTTAGAGATATTTTTTTAAAATCTACCTTTTCTTTTTTTTTTGCCAACATTCAGAGTCAATATACGAACTCTGCACGTGAGCACATTATCAATAGTCGCCATCTCTTTCTCAATCAACATGAGTTGAGAATTATCAACATGAGTTGAGAATTAATGCTCTAGTTGAAGTCGTTAACAAAGACAATGTGATAGCGAATCATATCAGAAGGCAAGAGTCACACGGCAGAATAGATTCGACTCAATGAGTCCGCAAAGCGATTAAAACAATATGAGTTGAAAGACTCCCGTTTCAAGAACACACAAGTGTCCATCGTATGATTGCCGACTGTTGACATTAATTAGTGTGCACTTGTGCAGGGAGCTTGCCACGATATTACTAGCACTCGTAAGATCTTAACAAGATACTCTATTACATTTCCATAACTTTGATAATACCCAAATTCAGTCTCAGTCTATGCCATTTTACTTCTTCCCTTTACTTTGGCAATTCTGTTTCGCTCAAATGTTTCTTTTCAGTTCTTTGGATATTTTTTTTTTTGTTTTTAAATTGTAAAAAACTAAATAAATAATAAATTAATTAAAAATTTAAAGGAAAACAAATACTATTTGTGTATATTATTATAAAATATATTATATATTTTTTAATTAAAAATTTATAAAATATTATTGAAAAACAATAAATTTTGTTTTAAAAAAAAAAAAAAAAATTACATAATTTATATGATTTATGTTTATATATATATCTATATATATAAGTAAAATAAATAAAGATATATTAAATAAGGATTAACTAACTAATGATTAGATTTATAATGGACAAAAAAAAAATTGAATTAAAAAAAAAATATATATATATATTTAACACAACAAATAAATTTATTAAATAATTTTGATCGAATGCTTCTTCTCTCATTCATACTCATCCATTATTATAAATAAAGTACATTACATCATTGTTGTACATCACATCAAATCAAGTGAAGTACAGACAACAATCAATTTTTGTATATACAATTTTAAATAGAGTATTTTTGTTTTGTTTTGTTTAACACATATATAAAATATACAATTATATAAATTATGAACTAATCTATGGAGTTTAATATAATATATATTAGTAGTAGTGTTCCATCTGGGCCTGTGTCTTATTGATTTTATATTTTGATGTATACATAAATATTTATGTAAATTTGGAGGTTCATTTTTTGTATTTGTATTTTAGATTTTAACATAGTTTTAATAGTTATTCGTTGGACGCTTGCCGCGTGGTTTAATCGTTTCGGAAATTTGCCACATTTCCTCTTCGCCAAGGAAATTCTCAAAATTCTCAAAAAAACGTATGATGCGCTCGTTGCGACGGAATGGATACGAGCTAATGACAAAATAAAATTATTCATCATTTTAGATCTAAATTTGTTCGAAATACATAATAACTTTGATTACATACCATTTTTTAAAACGTTTCATATTCACAATAATGTGGTATTGTTGCCAACGTTTTGAGAAATTAATGACTCCCTTCTTTAAGTAATCTTGATTTCCAACATGAACAAATGTCAAATCTTGTAAAACAAGACCACTATATATTATGCATATAAAATAGAATTTGATTAGAATAAATAGTAGTCAGTCAATCAGTGATAGTAAGTATTTACATATATGGTATACAAGGTGGTTGAGTCTCGGCCAATGCCTGACGATAAACACGAAAACTAGAACTTGAATCAATAAGCGTACAGTATTCCTTCAGACCTTCAGTAATCGTTTTGTGCCATTCCAATCTGAAAACAAAATACAAAAACATTATAATCATAACAAAAGTTCAAGAAAATTGGAAATCAATTCATTTTAAATATATGTACATTGTATAAGAATAAGTTCACAGATGGATTAAAACCACAAATGACCAAGGAACAATCAACCCGTATCTATTAACGCTTGTTACTACTCCATGCCTACATCTATTGCAGAATGCAATTTTAATTTCTTTCTTTCCTCTAATTTTTGTATAAATTATTATTTAAATTGTATTAGATTCCATGACTACATTCACTATCTCACTCAGTATCTATTAACTCTTTTTGCAGCATTGTCATTTTGGTTGCGACACTGACAAACCGATCGCAATCCCATGCCTAAATCTATTGTAGAATACAAGTTTAATTTCCTTCATTTCTTTCATTTTTTTATGATGTACCTAAAAGAGTAAATCATATTTGCTAAAACATAATTAAGAAAATAATGACAAAGTAAGTAATTGGTGTCAGGAGAGTGCAAAGAGTTAAGTACTTAATCTCATATAAAACTATATGAACAAGTGAGCCAAATAGTTATCAAATTACTCAATGATTCCCAAAATATAAACTAAAATATTGTAGTATTGAAATACTTCGAATTGTTACAACAGCTAAGAAGCCGGAATACCGAGGAAGTCGGAACAAAGTTACTTATATATCGCCACTCAGTTTTGAACGACATATTAAAGAAGCTCAAATAGATTCAGTTAGAAGAAAGTTCCCTAGGGATACAACTCAGTAAATATACCAGAAAAATCGAAGTATATTTTTATATTTTTCATTCAAGGCTGAGATTTAAATTCAAAATTTATTTCATTTCACTTCTTCAAATATCATCAGTTCTAAATAGTTCTTCATATAGGTTTTTGCTTAAAAAATATTTGGAATGTCTCTTTTAGTTGTAATTCCTTTATACTATATGCTGATTAGTTTCCCAATCGAAAAATCCAATTTTAATCAATATTGTACTTCTGAGAACTTTTAGCGAAAATTTCAAGTTTCTTACTTAAGAAATATTGTAGAACTTTTCTCTATAAGAATCGTTTCTACTGAAATCATTCTTCACATTTTGAGTAGATTCAATTTGGTAGGATTATTACAATGCGGTAGTCAAGTGCTGGGGTTTGCTTTTTAACGTCTACCTCGGGTTTTCTTGACTTAGGTCTATTTTAAAATAAATAGATTTAACAATTTTCTAAAATAAAGTAAAGATTTTCATTCTTTTTGTAGTTGAAAAACTTATCTGCGAACAGTGAAAGTTTCCATCCATCTAGAAATATATTTCACATTACTGACTTTTACATGTGTATTTATTATTGTGATCACAATAAACTTTTACTTATATGAGAAACTAATGCAATTTCTAGAAATACTGTTTAATTTGCTATGTAAAGGTGTTGCCAGATTGAATTATTTTAAGTTCTTAACACCCAAAGTTTTTCTTAGTCTTTACAATAAAGTATTATTAAAGTTAACAAAAGATATTGCAAAAGTATATATTATTTTGATGAGTTATATTTGTCCATTCTAATCTATCGGATGATTCTATTTACTTTATTTAGAATTCTATAAAAAAAAATTTCTACTTCCAAAGAAGTTTTGGCATTGGTTTTCTTTTCTTGGCATTTGCTCTAGATCGATCATAATTATAAGATTTCAATTTTAAAATGGTCTCATTCAGTTTCACTTATTGGGAGTTTTAATCGCAAGATCAGAGATATCTATAGATAAGGTACATATGCATGTATAGTTGAACTCCTCTATAACGAACTCCCCAATAGCGAATACTTCTTCTCTATAACGAAGTCATTTTGAAGACACAGCGTTCTTTTTTTTCTTCAATTTTTTCAAATATTTTAACCTCTCTGTAACGAACTCGTCTATAACGAAGTTATGGTCCGGCGCCGACCGACTTCGTTACAGAGAAGTTGCACTGTCACTTACATTTAGTGGAGAGTATTTTAAGACACACTTACCTTCTTATGGGCGCCGAATCAAGAGCTGACAACAATGCCAAATATGAATTGTAATTATTCATCTTCCTTAAATGTTTCATAATCTTGATAAACTTAATGACATGTTTTTCACGTTCCTTGGCATCGGTCAGCATTAAAATTTTAGATCGGGCCCAATAGGACATTTTATTAAAATGTTCTGTGAATTTATTCAAATTGGGCGACTTTTCCTCGCACTGTTCTTTGGCAAAAAGTAATACTTCGGGTATTTCGATTTTTTGGAAAAGCTCTGCATCTAACAGAGTCATTTGCTCAGCAATTTCCAAGGATTTTAAATCAAGTAAACTAGGTTGATTTGTAACCGTTACAAACATGTTAGCATGAATGTGCGGCAATTTTTGTTCTTTAAATAATGTGACTTTCTCAACGAATTTGTTACGCAACAATTTAGCCAAATATAATTGACCAGAACAAACGAGCTGAAAGACAAATTCTACAAGTAAAGTCAACAATTGACTAGTTAAATCAGTTGACCTAGAAACAAACAAACAAAAAATACGTTAATAATAATTTTGATAATTATAATATGGAGGATGGGAGAAGGGTTGCCTTTTATATTCCGCGCCAGGTTTGTTTGATTAAGTCTAACATTTGCATTGTGATGTTCGACTATTTTATCGTAAAAAATGTTCAGATCTATGCATAAGAACCCGAAACAATCATCTGTATGGATCTTTGAAGACGATCCACAACCAATAAAACTTTTTGGTGAAAGAAGTACTTTAAAGTAAATGGTTTCCTATTGCTTTTCAATCATAGAACTTGTGGCCACCTGTCGTTATCAGTGAACTAATGGTTCACAAGCAATACGATTTGCCAGAAGTGTCCAATAAATTTGGGGACAATGAACTTCTGAAAACCAATCATACGTCAATTCATTGACTTGCACAAGAGACTTTTTGAACACCCAAAATGTTCAATAGATGGGTCATGCGCCATTTGATTTGGCACCCAATGGCTTGTTTTAGTTCCATTTTTTGAGGCTTGAACAAGCAAGTTGATACATTCACAAAACATGTATGGAGAATATGTATTTTGATAGACAATAAAACCGTTTTCGAAACAAAAACAAGAAAGAAGGTTATATTTGGCTATACGCCTGTAATTAAGCAGACAGAAATATTTCAATATTGATTCGACTTATGCTTTGGGTAGAGTTATTATTCATTGAAACCGACGTATGTGTATGGAAGCTAGGAGATCCAGTAACCCTTTGATCTAGAAATTACCATGGTTGGTAAATATGGATCAGATACTTTTAGTATATGAATTTCAGTTCGGTAATATGAAAAAACCAAAAAGGTTTTTCTAATAAGAATATGAATTTAAATATGGGTTTGTATGGGAGGTACCGTTTCGAGAGGTCTTCGTGCAAAAGCTCTTCAGCTCAAAAACTGAGGGACTAATTTGCATAAATACAGGCGGTAATGGCTGAATCAACTCGTCCAGTCGAGCTGATCAAAAATATACATACGATTGTATATATGCACATACTTTATAGGGTCGCCGACGTCTCCTTTTGTGTGTTACAAACATGATGACAAACTTATGAGACTGTTTACTGCATGTATATATACAGTGTACAAAGTTTTTGTTTTCCTTCGGGTCTATTCCCGAAATAACCATACATATATCTCGAAATATAAAAGGCAACTCTAGTAATGTCTGTGAATAACTTACGTTAGATCATTAACAACTCGCACAAGTAATGAAAATGTTTCTTTGGCTGCTTTTTGCTTTTGATCATTCATTTGACAAAAGAAAATCGTATAACGATGTGTCAACTTTTCAATAACGTCAATTGGTTGAATAAAAGTTCGGAAAGTTGTTATAAATGCTTCACTGAAAGCTAAGAGAAAATGTTTTGAATTAATTGATCAAATCCATCCATAATAACAGTAACTTACCATTATCGGCAACCTTTTGAACGCGTGATGCGTGCACAATTAATGCATTAATATGGCCACCTTTAACCTCAGGGCCATCTTCACTGGTATTCTTGAAAATCAAATACGGAGTTATATCGATTTCTTCCAGTAAATTGGGCAATTGCAATTCATCCTTATTATGATAGCCATTATTCTCTATGACCACCGCCTCCTCATGGACGTCATTGCCACCGCCTTCACCTTCATCATCTTCATTGACTAAATCCGGTGTACAAATTGGTGTACGTTCATTACTGGATAACGTAGTAGTAGTGTTAAGCATTGTTGGTGATTTGCCAGATGGCGATGTTGCAGAAGAATGTGAAACATCACCAACTCCACCAGAAGTGTTGCCATTGCTATTGTTGTTATTATTACTAATTTTCGTTTCATTTGGCAAATTATGAGAATGATGAAAATGTACATCAGCATCTCCTGCTGTAGCGGCGCCAACGGCCTCTGTTAATGCTGTTACTGGAATTCCTCCTATTATGATATTGAAAAATATTATATATTATATTCGTTGCATTTAATAATTATCTGATTTATCATCATTACTATTATTACCTTCAGCATCACCGAATGTATCCATAATTGGTTCCTCACTTAAGGTACTCATCATTAATTCACCACCACTACCAGATTGTGCATTCGTTAGGACACGACGTGGAGATGTTGCTATTTCATTGTATGGTTCTGCACTCAGATTCGTTGGCTTTGGACTCGGCGGTGGCGTTGTTATAATCATGGGCGGCATTGCAGTCGGTTTGCGTGGCTTATAAACTTTGGGCGGCAAAGCCGGTGGCGTTTCACGTTCCGGCGAAAGGTCTTTGGTAAGTGGCACAATGCTAAACAAAATAGATTTGTAATAAATAATTTCTATTCTTATTCTAATCTCTCTATACTTACTTCATTGTCTGACTATGAGTTATGTTTCGGCTATAGGTGTGCATTGTATGACGATGCTCTTGAATCGAACGTGTCGATGCTGAACAGATCTCCATATAGGCCAAAACTGTATGAGAAAAGGAATTGTATAATATTATTATTTACAAATCAATCAAAACTCTATTCAAATCTGATTTAATCTGAGTCGAGAAAAATAAAAAACTTAAAATTGAGCAAAGAAATATTATGAAATATTGAAATATTTTTGCGTAGATCAGCAATCAGCATTTGCAGCACATACTCGTATATTTGCTGACCTTGTGAATTTTGATTTAGTTTGGTTTGGTTTGGTTTGGTTTGGTTTGGTTTCAGCAATAGCATTTTAGAGGCAACTATGCGAATTAATGTTAATTAGCACAATTCCCCCCTTAACAACTACCTTCGTTCCTCTATAAGTACATCTATGTATGTATGTATGTATGTATGTACGTACAACATCATATGATTTTTAGCAATTTTTAACTAACCATAGAAAACTTAAAGTGAACTTAACTCAACTCAAGTGAACTGAACTCAATGACGAAAAAGTAACACAACAACACAAACAAACAATTCAAATTGAAATTCAACTTGAAATTGAAATTCATTTGAAGTCAAATGCAATAACAATTGACTAAGAGGTGATTGGGAGGAAGTAGTAAGCATGTCTAATAAATTATAACCACAAAGAAAAAGGGGAAAGACTAATTGATTATTTTTTAGTTGTGAAAAGCAAACAAACAAACATTAACCAACTTAAAAACAAAATGAAAATATTTAGGTAAAACAAAAAAACCAAGTAAATTTGTAGCTAAGAAACACACCAACAGAGGCTTAAAGTAAAGTAAGTAAAAAAAGAAAGGAAGAAACTCAAGTGAGAAGCATCAACAGCAGAGCATAACAAAACTATTGTAAGTCTAACTTCGATATCATCGAAGATTTAGTTTACCTTTCACGAAAAATTTAATATCATCATCATCATCTTTATCATCATTTACATGAAATCAAAATAATACTGCAAATTTGATTGATTTTGCTCTAAGGAAAATTTTTTGATACAATTCAAGATTTAATTTAATTCTATAAGTTTCCAACAGAATTTTTCGATCTAATGAATTTGAATTTAGATTTGTATGGGAACTATAAGACCTAATAATATTAGGATCTTGAAATTTCCATGGTTGGTGAATATGGGCCACACTCTTATAGAATCTAGTAAATTTCAGTTTGATAACTTAAACAACAAAAAAGTTTCTTTAATAGGAATATGAATTTGAATTTATGTAGAAGCAAAATTCTGGATGCTATATGCTCCCATTTACAAGACTTTCCTACTTCTCATATCTATTAACTTCTAGCAAATATTTAAAGTTTAGAAACTGAAATGGAGTGTATAGTTTACATGGAAGCTATCTAAATTCAAGAATAACTTCTTTCTGTCGGAGAACCCATTTTTAAGCTGTTACTTATGAGAAGTTTTACATATCCAACTGATGAAGTATAAAGGATCCTGTCCACCATCAGAAAGAACATTGAAAAAAAAAATCTACAACATATAAGTATTTCGTAACCTAACCTAAGTTATGACATATCTCGTCATCAGAATTTCACTGCTTAAAAATATATAAATAATAACAATAAACTCAATTTCTGAATGATGACCACTGTCCCACCACTCATGATCAATGATGAATAAATGATTTTTTTGAATTCTCCGTGTTCGTGAAAGGTAAGGACAAAATAAAATAAAAAGGAAACAAACTATGTATATGGAGATGGATAACTCTTTGTCAGATGGAGTTTTCTGTCTGACAAAGAATGAAGGAACGAACTAAGGAACTAACGAACGAATGAACACTTACCCGAAAATGCCACACTTTGAAACACTTGATTTGTTTTAATGGTGGTGATGGAGGAGGAGGCGGCAGCACAACAATAATTTAATTGGGTTAGAGTTTTACATAAAATAATATTTGATTTACTACTATTACAATTATCATGTTGAGAACTCTTATTTCGTTC
This sequence comes from Amiota albilabris, assembly GCA_037040105.1. NCBI lineage: Eukaryota > Metazoa > Arthropoda > Insecta > Diptera > Drosophilidae > Amiota > Amiota albilabris. The sequence goes on from JBANCV010000219.1 coordinate 54,835, forward strand.
AACATTTTCATTATCATCTTGCTGTTTTTGTTTACGAAATTCATGTAGATTGGCAACACTATAACAATTTTCATTATCATCATCAAAATTACTAATTTTGTGCAAATGTTCTTTCATTTTCAAATTTTTGTCCACGATTTCTATGGGCTTATTGTAATGGTTTGTAGTTTTGTATAAATCTAAAGTCTCTACACCATCATCATTAAAATTACTAAGTTTTTGCAAAGGTTCTTTAATTATCAGTTTATTGACCTTGATGATTTCTTTGGGTTTTTTGTAATGCTTAGTAATATTTATGTGTGACATGCTATTGCAAGTAGATTTACATAAATCTGAAGCTCCCAAACCATCATCATCATCATGATGATGAGATTTTATCGGACCACCAACAGTATTGAATATGTTATTTTGCGGCTCAGTTGAGTGGTCCTTGGTCGACTGTTTTCGGATGATTCCGGAACATAGATCGGACGACTCGATAGAATTAATCCCATGATGCTGATTGCATCCGAAAAGTGCTTTTTGATTTTGACTGACAAAATCATCGGACCCTTCCGAGACAGAAACCCGATTATTATGAAAAAAAATCTGCTGTCTATTTGTTGTTGGTAATGTTGTTTTAGTATCCGTTGATAGTGTTGTTTTATCTCCTCTTCTCCACGTTGTTGTAAAAGTATATATTGTTGTTGATAGACGATTTCTTGATTTGGAATTTGAATTTGTGTGTTGCCAACTACTATTTATTTATGAATTTTTTATGTACAAAAACAACCATGATAAGGTTTAAGTTTTTTTTTTTTTTAAATTTCACACACATTTTTTTTTAAGATTTTGTTTTTTTATAAAAATAAATTATAAAATTTAAAAAATTTTTTTTTTTTTTTACAAAATTTTAAATTGTTTTTGTGGTTTGTTTTATAAAACAAAATAAATTAAATGGTTGAAAAGTTTTATTTTGTTTTTAAATTTTTAGGTGGTTTTGGTGGTTTCAAGTGTCAGTGATGTATAGGGTGTGGGTGTGGGTGTAGGTGTGGGTGTGGGTGGATGATTAGTGGTTTGATGGTTGTAACAATTTGATTTGTTTTGATTTGATTTAGTTTCGTTTAGGTTTACAGAATATAACACATAGTTTTAATTGATTGTTTTTTGTTGTTATTTTGTTGATTGTTGATTGTTGTTGTTGTTGTTGTTGTTTTTGTTGATTATTGTTGTCATGTTTTGATCATCATCATTAATAGTATTTTTTATCAAAACACCAGAAAATTTCAAATAAAGGAAAAAAACCAACCAAAAATATGATTTTCCATAGAATAGAAAATTTACAAAAAAAAAAAAAAAAAAAAAAAAAAAACCAAAGAATATAAAATAAGAGAAAAGAAAGAAAAGAAAAGAAAAGAACACCGATAAATAAGTGTATTCAATGGAATTTCGAACTTACTGTGCTTTTTCTTCATCGGCAACGGTGGTGGCTCATCCAAATGACGATCCATTGCAGTGCAACTGCCAGCTAAATTGATGCCAATACGTGGTTCAATGAGACTTTGATGTTTCGATTGCCATTGAAAGATTTGCTGCTGCTGTTGTTGTTGCTGTTGCAAAAGCTGATTACGCATTTCCGGTAAATCACTAAAACAATAATAATTATTATAATTATAAATAAAATAAATTGTTCTGACTACTACATAAACTATTCGACAACAATAACAAACAATGTTGATGATGATTGATGACTCACCCAAAATTCTCATCTGATGTTGATGGCAATTCATCTGAATTATCATATTGTGAATGACGACTTTGACGTAATGTCTTTGGTGGCAAAGCGGGTGGCAGGACACCACCACATCCCATTAGATCGGGTGAGACACTTTGTTGTTGTTGTTGTTGCTGCTGCTGCTGCTGTTGTTGTTGTTTTTGTAACTGTAGTATTTCTTGAGAAGCCGCCTCACTGGTCAATGAAGATGATGTAGTTGTTGATGCCAAAGCAATGCTACTACTGCTGCTTGATGTAAAGAATGTGGACCATGATGAGGATGAAGCGGTTGCATTACTATGTTGTTGTTGTTGCTGTTGTTGCTGTTGTTGTTGTTGCAGCTGCTGCTGTTGATAATGCAGTTCATTATTTACTGTGCTACCAATTGTTGTCATTGTTGAAGAAGATGATGATGTCACAGCTGTTGTTGCTGTAGTTGTTGCTGTTACTACTGCTGTCAGAGCAACAACTGCAATAGTTCCGCCTCCTCCTGATCCTCCGGTGCCACCGATAGTTTCCTGACTGAGACCAAAGGCAATCTCAGAATTGCTGCTCGACGATTTTGTTGATGATTGGAAACTATAGTCCGAAGAACGTTTCGAAACACTTTGCGTTGAAGTGCGAAAAGATTTCATAGAGACAAAACCTAAACGGAAGAGAGACAGACAAACAAATAAGAATAAGAATAAGAATAAAAAATTTTAATATTAATGTAATACAACATAATTTTAAATGGCATAACAGAATAATGTAACAGGCATAAAATTATTGTTGTATTATTATCTATTAAAGAGAAATAAAGTAAAGTATAAAAGCAAAAGATAGACAAAGAAAATTCATATCATAAAGAGAGAATCAGAGAGAGCAATAGAATGCGAGCGAGCGAACGAGCGAGCATGATCAAGACAATCATCCTGAAAGGAAGCAAAACTTAGGATACAAAAGAAAAGAAAGGAAAAATAAGTACAGACAACAGTGAACATAAAAAGGAACTCGCTACAACAACAAGAACAATGACAACATAATTTGAACCAATTTTGATTTATACCAGATTCATTAGAATGACGATTATTTGTTGATGTTGCTACTGCTGCTGCTGCTGCTGCTGCTGTTTTACGCATTTCTGTATTATCGCCAACACCACTAGCACCACTGGTTATGGCACTGACGTCATCATTATTATCATCATTATTTTTATTATTATTATTAGTAGTAGTAGTAGTAGTAATAGTAGTAGTAGTAGTAGTAATAGTAGCATTAGTAGTAGTGCTTTCCATCGATGTTGTTGTTACTGATATGGCTGCTCCTCCGGCTGCTGTTGGTGTTGTTGTTACTCCAACCACAACTGTACTTGCTGTAGCAGCAATATTTTGTATGCCAACAGCAAAAATGCAAGCAAGACCAAAACTTTTAACGCCACCACCACCACCACCACCACCACCAACGCCAAGATCTTTGGCATTAATATTGGCAATGTCATTTTTAACATCTCTTTGATTCGGGTTTGGCCGCTGTTGTTGTTGTTGTTGTTGTTGTTGTTGCTGTTGTTGTCGTTGTAACTGGGAAGGAATGGTGGCATCCAAAGCATCAGATGATGTTTTGTTTTTCGTAGTTTGCATTTCTAAATCGTGAAATTTTGGATTATTCATACATATGTATTCACATCATTCATATCATTCATCATGTGAAGCGGAAAAAAGTCAATAAATATAGGTACAATAAATCATATGATAGGTACATATGATGATTGTGATAATTATGATAGTGTGATAATGTTAATGAAAATTATATAATTAAGAGTTAAGATAAAATAAGAAAACGGTACAAGAAAAAAATATATCAAAACAACATATCATCAAGAGACTCAAATTGGAGTCTCCTATCTCTCTTTCCCTCTCTGGGTTAAATCAGTCGATCAATGGATCGATTAATCATATTGATGATCATAATACTTACTATTTATAGTAAACATTTTATCGACATCATCCTCTGGCATAAGATTATCATCGAGGCGACTCTCTGAACGCAATAATTTAAGTTCTTCTTCCTCGCGTGAATGATTCAACGCTGAGTCAAGAGAACATTGACTAGAATTCTCATCTGGGGAACGGGAACGCACTGATAGACTGTGACGAAAATAAAATTATAATAATAGATATATATTATTTTTACAAAGGCTATATAAAAAAAAAAAAAGGTGCCACATTTTCTACTTCTTTGACTATTATCAGTTCCATACTGCTACCACTAACATCTATTAAATTCTAGACTAGTCAATACTAGTATTTCTAATAAAATCTGCAAGTAATATAATGAACTAGAAGAACAATGTTTATTTACAATAGAAAGTTCGTCTAAAAATTATTAAATTTGTATATATAATTCTGATTCATTCACTACTGATTTGATAACCTCTCGCATATATTCCAATTCATATAATATGTATGCAAATTAACACTCAGGAGAAGGTTTCCTGTAAGTCCCATGTGGCATATTTTCTGGGCAAAACAATCCACCCATGCCAAAATAGTATCCACCCATGCCAATAGAGTATCTGCTCACCATGTAGAACAACTTTACCATACATAAAACATTAGTTGTATCCAGTTTGTTTTTTTTTTTTTTTTTTGCATGGACAGGAAATTTTGACTGCATATGTGTGATTACTAAGATCTGAATTTGTTGGTCTACTCTATAATTAAGTCTTTGGGACTGGTGTATTACTTTCTTATAGAGAAATCTTTG
>JBANCV010000220.1:0-58924 GCA_037040105.1 Amiota albilabris
ATCTTTCAAACGCATATACTCACACAAAGATGGCGGCACCAGAAAATGCCCTGCCAGAAAAGTTCGGAAACTTTTAAAACACACCTTGTATATCGAAAGTTTCTTTTTAGGATTGGAGAAAAAGTCTAGTCTAAGCTGTTAGCCAATGGTTAGAAATTTAATACCGACAAGATAAAACCAGTTACAGCCAAGAGTCCGATCACATTTCAATGAAATGTTGTTATGTATTTATTGACTGCATTAATAATACAACAAAATTGACATCATTAGCAATATTTAGAACTTTTCGCCTACAGGTTTGATTGTTAGCTCGTGTACTTGTACATGCGGCGGTGTCGAAATCGCATAATGAACTCCTTGAGCAATATCTTCCGATTGAAGAATAGTTCCATCAGCCAATTCTCTAAAGCTGTCTGGTACTATTTCTGTATCTACAAGACCGGGGCTTATGCTCTGGAAGTATAAAAAAAACACCATACATATTTGTCAAACAAGACAACCACTTTAATCGTATTGAACTTACAGTAATCTTCACTTTTGTACCCAATCCACTGAACTCCTGACGATAGATCTCAGTTAAAGCGGTTACAGCATACTTTGATGGAGCATAAATATTACTTGATGCCAAACTATCAAAAAATAAAACTTGATGGCCAACCACACTATTAATCAATATAATATGACCATCGAAGTTTCGCTCCTTCATTGATTTGAAAGCGCGTTGGGTACAATTGACCACACCCATGACATTTGTTTGAAGAACACTATTAATAAGCTCTGGTTCTAGAGTAACCGTTTTACCATGTTGCAAACAACCTGCATTATTTACAAGTATATCAACACCACCCAAATTCTTGATAATCCAATCAAAGGCCTCATTGACAGATTCTAACTTGCTGACATCACATTTGATCGCATGCAAATTTTTTTTATGCTCCTCTGTGGTTAAATCTTTCCTTAATGCCTCGACACGTTCTACACGACGAGCCAAGCCCACAACAATAAGACCTGACTGGATGAGGTCCTTGACAATGGCAGCACCTATGCCAGAACTAGCACCAGTAACTACAGCGATTTTATTTTGCCAACGTTCCATTGTTATTATGATTGTGTTTCTTTATTCGTACTATCTATCAATAGTTCTACGTGCGTTCTGTGAGAGCGATTCTCGTCAACTGGCACGATCGGAACGAAATCTACATGGCTTAACGTGTTTAATATCAACGATAGTCATTGTGAGTTTGATGATTGCTCATTTACGACAGCATAAAAACTTGGCATACAACAACTAAGTAGTATGTATTATGTAAGCAAACAAATACATAATACACAATTCGTGCTTTGAATAAAATGAGTGAATTGTTTCTATAAACGAAAAATAAAAAAGAAATAAAAATTAAAATAAATTACACGCAATCATATGACGATAGTCGAACCATGTTAGGAGTGAAGACAGAAGTTTTTTAAATTTTTTAATGAAATCTTCTTCATTTCCATCATTTCTCGAATGTGTGATCGACAAATGATAAAATTTGTCAAGGTCTTTATAATAGGCGAAAATACACATATGGTATTCAATCTTGTTCCTAACAATTCAAGATAAGCCAATACAGGGTCGTAGCAATGCAAGGAACATGAGGGCTTTCGCCCCCATGGGGTTATTTTGGATTTATGGTAATAAAACTTTACGGTTGATAAAAAAGATGAAAGGTCAGAAAACTTACTTCAAAGTAACAATTGGTCATCTCAAAGTAAACTGAATTAACTGAAATACATTTTTTAAAGTTCTGGTATATGTTCCAGTACTCTTAATCTATGCAAAAAAAAAAAACTAGAAGCACAATTAATTTCAACTTGAGTTCAATTCAAAAAAGTAAATTAAAATATTGATTGCATCACACTAAATAATAAATACTCATCAATCATAAAAGTAATTTATTATATTCCGTTTTTTATTGCCTGAATTTTTAAAAATCAACTCTGAAATTTTAATTTCTTTTTTAATTTTATTTACTTTTTATGGGAAAGTTAAGAAGTGGAATAGTGTAAATTTTCTCCAAAAGATATTGGTCAAAATTTTTTATTATTTGTCTATTTCAAAAACAGTTGTATCGTTACCTTCTTGAAAACTTATCAAGGAAAATAAAAAAAAAATATATGGTCCTGTTCTTGAAGCTTCTTTCCTTGCAGCACTGATCAATATTGCTATCAATGAAATTTAAGTTTTTCTAATACCAGAAATGTAAGCAATAATCAAAAGAAATCACATGATGAACTATTTCTCTACATATACATTTGGTATCAACATCCTCTTCCCAGTTTCAGTTTCAAAAAGAAAAAACATATATTAATTTATGTTTACAAATCCAAAAGTTTATTTTTTGCTTGGATCATTCATAGTATTTAAAAACATAAAATAAGACATGGCCGAACGAAGAGCCTGCAATAAATTATCCAATCCAAATCAATCGAGGGATCAAAGAATAAAAAAATACTTACCGATCCAATGGTGCCATGTGTCAAGGCAAAAAATTGAATGCCATCGAAAACTACCGGATTTGTAGCATTAATTATGGCAAATTTTATATCACGCATAAGTGAAGCATTCTCTTGTACATCACCATATGGCAATAAAGACTCCCATCGACAATTGTAATAACTTTGACGTAGGTTAAGTGACTAAAATCAAAATCAATAAAATCAAATAGAATCCAAACTCTAGCAAACTCTAACTGACCTCATCCATTAACAATTGACCAAAAAAACCGATTAATAGAAATTGTCCAACCTGGCAGCATACCCAAATTATATATTTACTCCAATCGAAGCCGATTTCAGTCTGGAAAATCAATATTTGGTTTGGATTCCTAACATTATAAGATGATAATGATGAATACTATGTACCTTTTGAAACTGAAACATAAGGACGCACAGTTCAAAAACCCCAAAAGATAAAGCAGAAAATATCTGTAAGCTGAAATGAGCTTTTGCCTGCCGAACGAACCTTATATATGATACAATTAAAATGGATGTTACTTCTATGGTAAACAAAGTATAATATCAAATTTCTTGTTATTTACTCGTATAATCGTTGTTGCCTCTGGAATATCTTATATAAACGTCTCCGGAAAATAACATGTAGCGTTTGATCAGCAGCCTCAATGTGATAAAGCCTTAAGTGCTCATTCTTTGCTTCATCGAGTAAATTATCCAATTCTAGTTGCAATTCTCTATACCTTTGACTTGTATGACAAAGCACTGTGGAAAGTAGGTAATCACCGGTTGACCAAATTCCTACACATGAGAACGACAACCAACCCATATACAAAGCTGTAATGACGTATGCTAATGGTTTCTGAGCATCATAAAAGAAGAATTCACTCCGATAGATGTAGGGTTTATCGCGTGCATTTAAAATCGCTTGAACCGCTTCGATCACAAACATAACAATGAGCAAGCTCATAGGCACATAATAGAAACTCGTTATGGCAGATATGTAACGCATATAACGGCCAACATTTTGATTCAAACGAACAACATAAGAAGATTTGATACTGGAACACCAAACACCAATTTGTGTCAAAAAAAAATATCCTTCTTATATCACATATCATAACATATACCTACATAGGATTTTCGACTTGCATCGGTTGTTGAGATTGCTGTGTTGTCTTTACTATTTCCTCTGTTGAAATGTAGATTTCCGCATAGAAAATATCCAATAAGGCACGCATTTGTCCGCTCTTCAGGGCGAGCATATTTGAGCGTATAAAGTATTGTAAGCCCATAAATGAAGTACTCAGACAATCTGTCATTGATGGAATATCGCTGGCATTCAAGTTCATAAAGCTGAATTCTGCCAACAAAGTGCCCACGTAGCAGAAAAGCGAGGTACTTAGACCGATAATATGAAATATACGTGCCCATATAGAGACACCCACTCGTTGTGGCCATACACAATTGAACTTAAAGGCCAAGAACTGAACTGGCTGGGAACTGTGTGGTAACGCTCTTGGTCTAAAGTATTGCATTCCAAAATTGATACAAAACAAAAGGACTAACCACTCTAGTCTATTTATACAACAGTAATAGGGTGCAAGTCAAAACAAATTAAATCAAATAAAATGAATATTTAATCAATCTAATTAATAATGTTCAAAACTTCATTAATTTTTAATTATTTAATTATTCCATTCCATTTTTTTCTTTTATTTTCTTTTTTTTTTCTTTTTTAGTTGGTCATTTTGAAATTGCCTAAACTTATTTGACTATCACCCAGTCTGAATGACTCCTGGCCCTTGGCTAAAATTATACAGACAATATTTAATGAGAACAAGTGCCACCATTCCATAGCATTATTGTTAACTCGCATCTTTGTCAGTCCCAGTTAAAATCAGTCGATTAAGTGAAGCATTAAAGCGGAAACGGAAATGCCAAATTAACACAAAACAAATCAAGCACAGACATGAACCGATTTATTGAGGCGAAAGTGACCTTGAAATAATAACAAAATAAAAACAAATAAAATAGAATAAAATAAAAGGACCAAGGATAACAAGTATTTTGACAAGTGCCATAAAAATGTATTACGGAGAACAAATAAAAACAAAATGACAACTACAATATCATATAATTAAAGCAAACTAAATTGAATACTACAATTATACAATTTATCATTTTCGGGTATTATTGTAATATTTACATACTAATCTCGATCCTAAGTTAAAAACCACAAAGACAAGTGTAGAGACGGCTTTGCTCCCATGGATAAAACAAAAATCTTTAAGAACACATTACTTCCATCACTTCTTTAAGGAATGTAACGATCATATTCCCTTAGATTGTAACAAGAATTCTCTAGTACCACATAGAGCATATATTAGAGCACATGACTTTCAGACATATGAACATATGTAGAAGTCGTATGTCATATCAATTCAAAATACATACATATATTTCATGAAGAAACCCTGACAGTTCAATTCTGAAATGAAATTAACCATACAATTTCATTCTGTTTCCCACATTTGATTCTATTAATGATTATATACACTTATATGTCAATGAGAAATTTCATTAAGCTTGGTATACATACACCCATGGAAACACAGTTTCCTTTTATTTGTTCTCCTTAATTCACCTTGTTGCTATCTTTTTTACAATTTTCATATAATGAAATGTATGTTTCTCTATAAATTCGTCTCGAAGTTTGTGAATTGTAAATCTTAATATAACAGATAATTTATCTCATATTTCAATAAGAGTATCAGATTGTCTCCATACAAAACCATATTTCAAACTTCGCTAGAACTGTAACAAAACTTAACCTTAAACCTAACATTAAAGTTCCTTAAAAACTATAATTTCTGGGTAGAGATGGACCTTCGTGTCATAAACTAAGGAAGGGTGAAAGGTATATTCGATTCGTTAGAACTGAAGTTCTTGTGATTTTTTTTTTTTACTTTGTTATTTTTTTTTTTTTTTATTATTTTGTATGTTGCTCAAGGATGAAATTTCACACAAGAAAAGGCTCCTTGTAACTACTATTGTAACAACATCTGGCTTTCGCTTCATTTCTCTATATAATTACATACAACATTCTTTATACTCGTGTGTATGTATGTGTGCACGAATGAGTACACAACTTAATGGTCTTTGTTCTTTTGCATAGATACTTATGCATACATACATAGGTATATTTACAAATATGTATGCATGTTACTATTACTAACTTTGATCCCACATTTTCGTCTCTCATATGGAGCAAGTATGATGATAAGAGAAGCAATTGCTATTGCCTGTTTGTAACGTAGCAGCTTCCATTAGTATATGCATTGTTCTTCTTGGTTCTTGGAATTCTACGTTTACTTTGTGATTTCGTTGTTTCAACTATTTATTTGTTATTTGATAGCTGAAGGATAACAACGACAACGACAACCAGAACTAGAACCAGAACAAGAACAACAATAACACTTTACTTGACCTTTGTTTTGCTGATAAATGATGTCGGCAACGATGTAAATGAATACCAAGACGACAACGGCAACACCAACGACAACGACAAAGGACAAGAGAACGCTTATGAAGGAAATGATGATGAGAAAGATGATGATAATATGCATACATATAAATTTATATCCACGTGTGTTGTGTATCACTCATTTCCTTAGCATTATTACACTTACCTTTTATAGCTTAGAACAGAGCATCATAGACCCCATGAAATATGTAATGAAATATAAAAAATCAACATGACAAAGCTAATCGCGCTTGTTCAGTTCCTTGCAAACCATTATGTCAGATTTTCCGAAAGCGAAGATCATCGATTACTGGAAGAAATAGTGTCTATAAGAAAACCAAATCAACATCAGTTTTTTTAAACTACTTTCTTACACATTAATTTCTCTAATAAAATCCATCTTCGAAAATTGTATTGAATAGGCAAATAATTGGCGTAAGGCTAATTGGTCAGTCAGATGGTTGATATGGCCGCCTTACAAACAGACCTAAAAATTACAATATCATAAACAGAACTTCTGTGACAGAAATACAGTTTATATTCTGTATTGTTTCTTATGAATTTCTCTATTATTTTATTTGATGCGCGTTTTGGTGCCGAATTGCTCTTCAACGTTGATTCTTCTATATAATATACAATAGTATATACAATACATATGTATGTATTTATGTAAATATATATTCAATACACACATCTTTTACCGACACTCTGTCATAATCGTTTTTACTCAATGGTTCACATTAATTTATAAGCTCATACATACATTTATTCATCATCTACATTTTTTACTTTTTTTTTCCCTCCCCACTTCTTTAGGCCAACCAAAAATTCAACCAAAAATCTCCAATGTTTAGAACTTCAATTAAATAACTCAACTCTTACTAAGCTGCTATAAAACTTTTCTTATAATGATAATTCTCAATTAATTCAAATTTATCTGCCACACCAGTAATAATGCGGTCCTTTTAATGGTAAAAAATCATGCAATCAAAAGGCTTGTGCCGTGAATACTATATCTCATTGTGGATCCAGAATCTAAAAAATTTGAATCTATTGAAAATAAGCTTTTCATTTCATTTGGATCAAATATTGTTAGAGTAAGAAAAACAAAATTGTAGTGAACCAGAGACTCCATTTAAATTAGTTGGGGTTGCGAGAACGAAAATTAAATTTTTGACCAATACGCCAATGCATGCACGAGTATAAATATACATATATGTATGAATGTACTATATATGTATATTGGCTCTGTTGAGACCAAAGTTAAGTCTCGTCTTTATTAATATGATTTAGGTTAATCTAGATAATTTAATACACAAGCGAATATAGAAGTACATGTGTATGTATTTCTGTGTGCGTGTGTGTGTGTGTGTGTGTGCGTATACCATCTGCACCTTAAAATATTTGCACTTGAGTGTTCTTAGTCTGTCTGTCTCACTGTCTCTCTGTTTGTGTCTGCCTTAGTTTGAATGTCTTTTTATCAAATGACGCTATAAACTTTGTCTGCCTTGCAGCATCATTTCCATTGTCCTTGTACTGTATCTGTATCCGTTTGTTTGTTCTCTATCTATTTCTCTCACCCTCTCTTTTTTGTGATAAAATATTTGTTGCTAGTCCCTCTTCTCAAATTTACCCAATTAACACACAGATACTCAAATAGAAGTAGCTCATCCATTCGTTTGTTCATTCCCCCGCACACTCGCATCTCAACGCCTCAAGCTCTTATCACTTAGGTAGGACGATGAAACGTCAAAAGAATATACATGCCAAACCAGAACTTTTCATTACTTTCGGCGGTTGTCTTTTTATGATCTGCGAAAGTATTTGAAAATAACATCTCTGCCTCAATGAGATAAGAAGAACAAAGTCTTTTAATTTGGCAGCGCGTCATTTCTCATTTATTGCTAAATATTGTATAATAGTAGCTTATTGTACTTATACATATTGTACTTTATATAGGTATTAATAAAACGTTTTATATTCGATTTATCCAAGATACCCTGCAACTTCTTATATCGATAAAATGTTATAACCAAAAGAAGGAGAATCCCACATTCAACTTTTGTTGGTTGCAAGAAGTACCAAATTTGCCACGCCACTCTTTCCCACAATTTGGAAATATGCGATTCAAGAATCATTTCACCCTTTAAAGCTTTGGTCTTTTCCTCAACCAAAGCTGATAGTCATGCCCACCTGCATTAATGTCTTTTACTCCCCTCAGACAACTTGAATAATCTAAAACATTCTTCATATGAATAAGCATATCAATTACATTTATTATACATTAATATCATTTAATTTATAATTCTAATAAAACATTTGTACATTCCAGATAAGATGAGTAAGTGTTAACAAGGGTTTTATCCATTTAAAAATCTTTGGTTATGGAACTAAATCAAAACTGTGTCATTTTATTTCGAGTCATTTGTGTAGTTATCATAAAGTGTAAAAGACCTCAGAAATCCTTGACAATGTTTGATATTTGTATTTATTATATATACTTATCCACACATACATATATGTATATATAAAGCAGAAATATTGAACAACATAAGCCTTCATATAAATATGATTTTTTTCTATTCAATATTTTCTGAAGTAGTATTTCAAGAACATAATTTATAAAACCCCTGGGGACTCTTAAAAATTTTTAAAATAAGCTGCATAAAATCAATAATAAAAAAAGATACTGTAGTATAAGCCATTTTTATCTTTTCACAGATATTAAAAGAATAATAATAATATATGTGAGCATCATAAAAATGGACATAGTAGAAAATGGTAAATTTGTTATCACGCAAAAAGGGGTTTACAAATAATTTAGAACCCTATTGGAGATTAAATATTTGATTTAATCATCAATCACTCCGTTAAATTTAAGAAGTTGAATTATTTTTTGCAATTGACGTTGAAGGACCTTCTTGATCTAGAGGTCTTTGATTGTTGTCACTATTAATTTGTTTTTGTGGATTAAACACGAGATTTGTATTCTGCATTCTTCGATAATTAAATGTCGGCGTTTGGAAGCTGCTCCCACGTCGAATACGAATTAAAGATGGTCCCACATTACGCACACCAGCATTAGAATTCACACTACTATCATCTTCTACTGACATTTGAGGATAAATAGAAACATCATCCACTTCACAGTCATTGAAAGAACCAACATCATCACTGACGTTATTTGGTTTCATGATAGTACTATTACTATTACTATTACTTGCAACATTGACACTACTATTGATATTTATAAGAATATTTTCATTTTTACTGTTACTACTGCTGCCACTGATATTGTGACTGACTGCAGTGGATGAGTTGGCAGAAGTTTGTGGGGAGATCGAACTAATTTTTTTAGGACGGACACGATGCTCTTCTTTAACAGTCCCTAAAAAAGTCTGATCCTGTGCTGGACACTCCAAGTGAACGCAATGGAAAATCTAGAATTCATATTAATAAAAATTAATCTCTTGCTGACTGTCAAAGTCAATGAATTACTTACCTCATTTGCTGTATTCCGAGTGCCCACTATGCGTATGAAGACAACTGGACGAGGTTGAAATGAAAAATTCTGCCATGAGCGTGCATCCTCGTGACGTTTATCCACAACCATTTGCCAATCTTTTTGATTCGTCGAAGTTTCCACGTAATAACTATAAGCACGATTATCGCAATCCCAAAGCAATAGACGCATTGTACTAACATAGTAGGGCTGACCCAGACGCACAATAATCTCCCCACTACCCAGCTGATGGCATGTATAGCCAGAATCCCAATCATATTTTTCATAATCTCCATTAATCAGTGCATTCCGTGATCTACTAACGCCGTCGGTAACAATTGCACTCATATTTATGGTAGCAACATTTTCCGTTGGCGCCACGAAACCATCGACAAGAAGCGGCACCTTCGTTGTATACATAGTTTCTAAAGCAACAACATGGAACACCTTATTAACAGTATTCTGAGTGCCCACTAGACGTATATAGCGAACAGGTCGAGCATCAAAATATATATATTGCCAGGACCGACAATGATATTCACTATAGTCCACAACACGCTCCCAATGCACCTGATTACCAGAGACTTCAATATAATAGGAGTAAGCGCGACTATCACGATCCCATAACAAAATACGTATGAAATTTATCATGCATATGGTACCCAATTCAACGACAATGCCATCGTTGGCATCATCAGTAATGCAATGACGCGTATAACCACGTTCCATATCATAACTGGTTGTATCACCATCGAGTAAAGCCAAGCGGCATCCACCCTGAATGCAGCGTGATAAGAACTTCGATGTGGCCACATTCTCTTCAGGCCAAAGTGCGGCACGGTACGGCAAATTCTTTGATGTACTCAACTCTTCGATGGCATCCAACAATTTGTTAGGCTCAAGTATACCAGCTGGGCGCACAACTTGAAGTAAGTCATCAAGATTCATAAGAGGTAGACGCACATTAGAAACAACAGACTAGAATTTATAGTATATAAATTTAAAAACATCGAATTATGAATCAAAAAAAAAAAAAAACAAACCTTCACATCAGCAGATGAATTATGGCTGCACCAACGCCAGACCGCGACAAATATTTCCACTTCAGGCGCAAAGAAACAATCACGTTTCAATACTTCCTCAAGAGATTGCTACAAAAACACAATTGTCAATTGAATTATGGGCAATAATAGAATACAAATTTGCATATACTCTAGGCATATTTAAAAAGATATTAAAGAATATAATAGGTTGTTTGCCGATTTTCTGCTAGAGTGAATTGGCTTGTTGACGTTACCTACAAAACGACATTGGTGTTATTGGTTTAGTTTTGGCTTTAACATAGAGTTCTTTAATGCAGAAATTCGCGCTATTTTGAATGGACCTTCATCTTCATGCAAGGCGAAACAAAAAGTGACGATTTCGCTCAAAAGTGAATAGTAGGTAGGAATTTAATAGTCCACCATGACAACTTCGAGCCGCTCCGAGAACGTGGATGTTAAAATGATTTAATTATAATCCTGATATTGCTCCTCGATTGGATTACCATCCCTTCTTGTTGTTACAAAAGTTTATTAGCGATATTAATTATTCAATACAAGAGACGACTGTGACGTCCCAATTTATTGCCAATGAAAAAAAGTCATTTCCAAGCAACGTATTATAAAATGTGTATATAGTAAAGGACTTACCATAGAGAGCGTTACAAATGACTCATGCTGTAATAAATCACTAGCATTACGATCCATAAACGTGAGGCACACCTTCGAAAGCTCATCCAAATTATATAGCCTGGCAGCATCCAATATTGAACAAACATTTCCCAAAGCCAAATACTGACGCAGATAATCTGATATGGCATTTTCTAAATCTTGAAAACCATATTGATTGGCTAAACCCAATATATCGATGATTGCTTCTTCATCCAAATTCAGCAATGACAAATGTCCCGAATAAATATACTTGAGTAAGGATTTAAAAGCATCAACGGGTACATCAAGTTTTATGACACTTTGATTTGATTCGGAAAGGCCACCAAAAAGCAAAGCACGAAAATATTCGCTACGCGCTGCTAAAATGACACGATGGGCTGGCAAATGTTGGTCTTCTATGATGAACTCAACGTCAGCATAATCTTTGCACAAACACAGACGCACCAATTCCGTTGAGAAGCGTTCTTTATAATTGAGATAGAATATCATTGATTAATTGATCTATTTTATAATTATAAGTAAGTAGTTACCTGTTAAATCTATTTCATCAATGTAACAATGCAGCGAAGATTTATTTGCTGCCCGCATTGTGAGCATTTTGTGATGAACCTGATGATGACTACTCATTTTAAATTGTCTTCTTCCTCTCTCTTTGTTCTTTCAGCAATTTAATTTTGGGTTATGCTTTCCTAACCGTTTCGATTTGTGCAATTGCTTATTTCAATTCAATGTTCAATGTTTGTGTGTGGATTTACCCAATTCACTCAACTAAATTCGCTCGCTAATGATTTTGTGTCGACGCCTGAGCCAACGTTGTTAGTGCTGTTGCAGCATCAATGACCTACCGACAGACCGCTATTGCTTGCACTTTCTGGAACTCTTTTTGTTATATTGTTCCTCTTTTTGTTTTCTTTTGTATTGCTTTCTTTTGTTTTCTTTTGTACTCACTTTTTATTTTCTTTTGGGTTGTATTTGTTATTATAGAAGTCGCGAACAGTTATTTATTCATTTAAATATATTTATTAATATTCTAATCCGCATACAATATTTATAACTTACTTATTTTCTTTGTTCAGTTCGGCAAATTCAGCATTATCGCAGTCAACATCTGCAAATGTTCAACCCACAAACCATAATTGCGTTTTGTATAGTAAATATAGTATGTATAGTAAACTCTTTTTTACTGCTGTCAAATTTATTTTATGAATACAAGTAAACGCCAGAGCTGCCAACTTAGATCAACGTTCCTATTTGTAACAGGTTGGTAGCTCTTAAGATGCGCGCTCTGATTCGGATGACTGCAGTTTTACGAGTTTATTAAATAAATAAATTACAATTTATGTGTTTTATGTGTTTATTGATTCTAACATGAAAAGATAATTTGAAATTTTGTCAATATAAACAATATATAGGAATGCATTTCTTACAGCTGACAACTTTATGCGGATGTTGATAAGATATGATGTAAGAATTCGACAGAGGAAAAAAATTTTGTAAACAAATACACAGCAGCGCCCTCTGGTATGTATATAGGAACTGCAGCAATTTCCCAACACTTAATGAATGTTGTGCATTCAACACTTGTTCTTCTCTCAATTGTTTTGCAATCGCGTTAATTGCCTTCTCGTCCTCGTTGCGTTGTGTTCGTTGTTAATATTATTATTGTTGTTATTGTTATTTTGGACGCGTTGTGTTTACTTTTTCTTTTTGTCTAATAATTGAGCATAAAAATCGTTGTTGTTGTGGTTTTTTTTTTATTTTTGCATTTATTTTGAACAATAATAGAAGTGTAAAGATACGCAACGTTTGTGGCTCTGTGTATATATTCATATGTATATATATATATATATATATATATATGTGTGTGAATAGTAGTGAGAAAGTAAATCACAAAGTTAACAGAAAAAATTAAAATACAAAGTGATATAGAAGTAAGCATAAATCAAATAATTTGATCATCATATTCAACTAACTTTATCCATTCTTGTTCTCTCTATATATTATATATGTGTGTGTGGGTGTATGTTCTTTATCAAATCAAATCCACAGCAACAACTCAATCGTAGCAGTAGCATTCAATATCAATCAAACACATTGAGCGGCATTGCAAGTTTGTATACTATGCGCAATATATATATGTATACATATATTTGGCTTCCTAGATTTCCGCCCACTTTGCAATTGATTTGTGCTTCAGGCTCGGTGTTGGTATAATTAGTGGGGGATTCTTCTGTACTTGGAACGACAACAATTTTCTAGACAATTACACACTCACTTCATTCTCTCTAAGAGACGCAAAATTATTCGCTAGTTCGTTTGCTGTTTGCAACAACAACAGCAAACACAAAATTAGTTAAAACAAAAAAAGAAACAATAACTACAACAAAAATAAAAATAATTAAAAAAGTGAAAAAGTGTGAAAAATGTAAAATATGTAAAAATGTCTGTATAAAAAACAAGCAAACGAGACAAAAATTTAAAGCGGTGATTATTTACCTTGTTTTTGTTTCTCTTATTTTGTGTAGTACTTGCGATTTTATGATAAATGTCATAAGAAATAAAAGAAGAGGAGGGGAAGCAGATGTAAAGACATAAGATCAGATTTTTCTCCTTTCTTTCTCATTTCTTCTGATGATAAAAGGCGAAGTCATTCGAAGATTAAAGCGAAAACATGCACCACAATTTGATCTAGCCATAGACATAATCTCTTAGACTTTCTAATGAGTACATGCTGTTGAGAAGGCATCATGCAGATACATATTTCCTTCTCATCCCTTCTAATGACAAGAGAAGTGACTACAAATTGATCTCGCCATGCTCGAACTGCTTTATACTGTAGTAGTGAGTACATCTCTCCGTCTCAAGAAGAGGAGTCAGTAACCCACATTTGGATTCTTCATTTGTTACCAAATTATGTTCGCATTGACGACGTGTCTAGCTCCCGCCTTATCCTATCCTGGTCTATAATACCGTTATCACTGGAAATTACAATCAATATAATTATTGTCCTTTACGACAACAAGATTGTAAGTAATAAATCACAAATAAATGAAAAACCAGAAAGAAGGGTATCTTCGACTATGCCGAAGATGTTATACTCTTCAAGGATCTGCTAGAAAACGTGTTTGCTCTCTGTTACAGCTTGAGTATCCCCAAAGAACATGGTTTGAGGTGCACTTTATTGTACAATTACTCTTTTATAAGTTGGTCATTTAATGTGGATTCATATGGGAGGAACCCATGCTGCTAACCCTAGGATCATGAAATTTACACGGTTGATGGATATGGAACAGAAACTAATAGTGTCCAGATTTCAGTTCGAGCGAGCCACAATTAAAAATGTTTTTCTAATAAGAACATTAATTACACCTTGGTGTTTGCATGGGGGTACCCTTCCCGGTGGTCCGATTCGGCTGGTTCCGACAAATGTATTGTTCATGGTGCAAAGAAACCTATGTACAAAATTTCAGCTCTCTAGCTCTAAAACTAAGGGACTAGTTCGCGTACAGACGGAAATGGCTGATCGCAAATGTATGTACTTTATGTGGTCTGCGATATCTCCTTCTGTGTGTTACAAACTTCATGACAAACTTATATTACTATTAACTCACGTGAAGGTTATAAAAACTTCATAGTTAAACCTCTGCCTTTGTTTTATACATAGAACAATCTTATTATTGCATATTAGATAAATGTTTCACTTATTCACTCTGTCTCTCCCTCCCTCTCTCTCTCTGTCTCTCTCTCTCTCTCTCTCTCTCTCTCTCTCTCTCTCTCTCGTTCTCACTCTCACTTGCAAGCACGCATATGGAAATAAAATACACTAAAGAGAGAACGAAGTAGAAAATAAATATGCAAGCAAAGCAAAAAATTTTTGATTTGGTATTACAGTAGAATTTTGTAGTTGATTGCTGCTTGCTGCCTTCTCGTTTCTCCCTCATTTCCTGCATTTGAACTGTTTTTATTGTATTATTGTTGTAAATATCACAATATATACAATAAATACAAGCTTATGTATATTGTTGTTTTTGTTAGATCTTCAGTTGACATGTTTAATAGTATATGGGGGTGGTGGGTAATGGTGACGCGATGGCCGGCAACGACAAAATTTATTTTAAATCTTTTTTTTTTTTTTTTCTTTGCCAATGTCTGACACTTCCCCCCATACTCTACGCAAAGTCTCTTTGTTCAATAATTTGTTCATTTATTTCGTTAACACTGTGTTGTTTCGTGCGTTGTTTTTGTACATATCGCACCCACCCTGACAACAAATAGGTCATAAATCAAAATATTTAAATTTTGTTTTTTTGTTAAAAACCAGCATGCTACGATCATCCCTTACCACTGTAAAGATCTGTTATTATTTTTTTTTTTTTTATGCTTTAGACGAAAAATCACCGTTATGACTCTTTCTTTGTTGGCTAAGCAGTAGTATATTTAAAAGGTTTTTCATCTACTGAAATTTTGAAAATTCTGAGTTATGACCCTAGAGTGGCTCTCCATTACACATTTTATATACCAGAACCACAGATCCACAATTATTGGAATAGGCAACGCAAAACAATCAATTAAAAAGTCAATTGTGTCTTACTCTATCCGTATGTACATTTCTAAGCAAATCAGTTTCTCTATAAATATATCATTGGTGCCAGAACCAGTGTTCCCAGATTACTGGAAAAGCCAAAACAATCTTGGTTTTCATATTGAAATCCACATTTTATAAGTGTGTCATATCTTCTTCTATCTGTTGAGCTAATAAACTGATATTTGGTAAAGATATTTAGTGTTCAAAATTAAGAATAGAGATCCCTGATTACTGAGGTAAACAGTACCATTGCAAAAACAATAGCAATAATGGTTTTAAAAATTTGTTACTTTACAAAACAATTTCAACCGATCGGACCAGTACTTGATATCTATATGTATATAAATTATTGATTAATTATATGTTTTGTATGAACAACTGTTGAATTTCTTAAGATATTCAAAAGAAACTAAACAGATAATTTAAATAATTGATGGGGCAACAAAATTAATGTAAGTAGCTGCCATATAAACTAATAATTACTGTAAATGAGTGGTCTATGTTTTTTTTTTGTTTTATACTTTTGTAAAATAAAAAATATCACATAATTAAAATAATTATTTAAAGAAACATACTATAAAAAAAAAATCAAAATAAAGAGATTTCGTAAACAGCAAAAGATCAGCATCAAAAAACAAGTTTTTGTTGTTTTACCAAGTTGATTTTCAAACAACAAAACAAATCCACACTAAATTACAAAACAAAAAACTCAAAAATTTTGAAACTTATTTCATTGCATATCTTCTTATTTTTACATTATTTTATTAAAATACAAATATTTTACATCTTTGCATATGTTTCACAGACATACTCATACTTACTATACATATTTTGTCATTGTCAGATCTGTGTTTAAGAGACCCCACAAAGTACAATATATTCCCGTACTCACTGCATTATTCAGACGATCAGTATACATACACGTATGTAGCTTATCTCTTCGTTTTTGATCTATTGACACAGATACATATTTATGCTTTTAGCTAATAATGTGTTTCAACTGGAAGAGTGATCTTCATTTATATGTACTATTATAGATTATTATGGCGTAGTCCCTATATGAACCTTTTTTTTACCTTTCTATAACTCTTAAGTGCCATTGTGTTCAATCATGAATTAATGAATGACTCGAAGGATGCATGCTTCTAACGAAGTGTTCTGTCGAAGCTGTGGAAATAAAGAAGAATTCCAATGTGAATGGCCTGATCTTCTTGCAACCAGATTCTCGGAATATCTTTTTTCGAAGACCTTTGCAGTTTGGCAACTTTGTGTCTGGGGGGCTTAGCTTTTTTTTTTTTTTGTTAATTATTATTTTACGAACTGGTTCCAAAACCGTAGGGCGACCTTTCAAAGCAACTAAGTAAGAATACTGGATTAATATTTCATGTATTATAGGCACTGAAGTATTAAAAACTTTATATATTTAAAAAGAAAGAAAGGTATCTTAGACTATGCCGAAGATGTAAAACTCTTTACGCAGCCCCTAGAAAACGATTTTTGTATGCGAGCTATACGATCCAGTAATCGTAGGATCTTGAAATTTACATGGTCGATGATTATAAACTTTTTGGGTCCAAATTTCAAGATGATAGCATAAAAAACAAAAAGATTTTTTAATAAGAACATGAATTTGAGTAAGGGGTTTATATGGGATGTATGCTAATGGTCCGACGGTAAAAGAAAGCTTCGCTCTCTTTCTCAAAAACAGAGGGACTATTTTGTACACATACAGACAGACGGACATGATCGTCGCACTGATCAAGAATATATATACTGTATACGGTCTACGATGTTTCCTTCTTTGCATTACTAACTTCATGACAAACTTATAATAATATTCAATACGTGAAGAATATAACATGTTTAATTAAATACAATATATGACTAATGTTAGATATACACATCATGCAAAAATAAAACAATTGTAAAAACAGCTGCTCATTTAAAAGTATCCGAACTATTGATAATGATTTATGAATCAGCATAGATGTTGCTCGCTAGTAATTTCGGTTTGTTTTTGTGGATCTTGGAAATTTTCTCAAAGTACCATAAAATTTTAGCTACTTCGATAGAACGGGGACAAAATTTCATTAAACCATTGTGGCAACACTTTTTATCTGGACTGACTGACTAATGCCTGGGCATATTATATGATATTCACATGGTTGTCTTAATTATTGAATAAACATTGAAATAATTTTTCTCTTCAAATAAATACTTTACAAGTACACAATGTATCTGTGTGTTATTTGTGTGACTGAGAGAGGTAGAGGAAAAGAAAGAGATAAAAAGATAAATGAAAATTTCACTGAACAATTTAAAGATAAGATTTGGTTAGCTTTAAATACCCAAATATAGTTCAAAATATTTGAGAAGAGAATAATTTATACTTCCATAAATCACTTAAAATGTACAATAGGTTTTAAATATATGTACATATACATAGTACTAATATTGTACGAATGCTGATTGATGATGATAATTTAGTTTCATTTATAGTATACGTACAAAAATGATTCCATAGAAGGCATTTATTTTATTTAAATATTATATATATATATGTATATGTGCAAATGAAAAGAGCACGTAAAATTTTTTTCAATTTAAACTCGATTTGCTAAATGTTACGACGAAAACGACTAATTTTTCCTTCTTATCAAGAAAACATTTTGGGGTGAAAAGAAGGGAAGTAGAGTGAATTGGATTGGAGCAGAGAATAAAAAAAAACAAATGAATTAATTGAAATGTGTTTGAAGAGCGAAGCAAAATCGAAAACCTATTAGAATAAGTGAATCCCCACCCATATAAGGTTGTGACATTCCTATAAATGGCCAGTGATAACCTAAATAGCAACCTTTGTCCATATTTGGCTCATGTTATACAACTGGCACAATGTGTCCTACTCCTAAGGATACCATCACAATTGAACTACTTAAGAATTTGATAAAACACTTGGCTTGCATATATTATGCATGTCATCAAGTTTATTCAAAAAGTAATAGAGTACCTCATAGTACTGAACTTACTTCTCGAGGGCGCTGGACAGAAACGGACAAAGAAACATATGGTTAATTTTCATATCGTGCATGTTATAAAAGCGTAAAAATGTTCAGCTTTCAATAACCGGGGAACATCAATTGAAATTAATAAATTGTAATTAAGATCAGATTGCAAAAAAAAAAAAAAAAAATCAATCAAAATATCAGATATATCTTAAGTGAATTGTATACCTTATAAGGTATCTCAAATAATATTTTTATTTAATTTCCATTTAATATAAAGGGTATAGAAATTATATATAAATTCAATGAGTAGACTGAATGTGACTGGACAACGGGAAATGAGCAATGTGAATGCTCTGAATCATTTATCGTGTATCAATTTTTGTTTTGTTACCCAAAATCAATATACATATGTACTACAAAAACCTATAAAGTACAATGCAAATAAAATGTACTACATACATATATATGTATGTAAGCCATTATAGAATGAGTCCTCCTCTATTTGTATATCGATATTGTAGTATATTTAATTGGTAAGATTCTCACATTAGGAAACCCCTAATAAAAATTGCTAGCAAACAAACCATTAGTAGTTTATCAAGTAAGTAGTAAGAAGAAAGGTTTTTAATCTAAAATTTATGATGATGACGACATTCATTTTAATAGTTCTAGTTCCCTCGTCAATACATTTGTTTTGTTGGGCGGTCGGTTGTATGTTTTCTTTGTTTCTTATAAAAAATAAATCAACGAAAAATATAATTCAAGGACACACAACTATGACTAGCTAATTATTGTCATTCATCATTGATTGCCCCATTCTACACATACATATTAATATATTTTGTCCATTCTTTGGAAATTTTGTATTTAAGACGACGCAAATATGAATAGAACACAGTTGTGAATAGAAAGGAACTATAGGAAATCCTTTTAACAGCACTAAATTTCTATTGTATGTAGTCATTTCGTTTATCCAAAAATAGTTTTCTAAAAACTGTGAGTAAAAATCATAAATAACAGTGTCACAAAATTGATAAGACTGTGGAGTGAGTTTGATTGGTAGTGTCAATGGAATGCATCCCTATATGAAATGTCATCAGATCAGAATACTTTTTAATAATTTTTCTTACTGTTTTTTTGAAAGTGTTCCTGCTCTATAATGTGGGTTTTTTTTTAGCGCCTGCTTATATAATTTAGTTAGATATGATATGTTGTGTATAACTGATTTATTTCTATTTTGATCCCAACTGATACAATCGAATTTTGTTAATTATGTAAAATGTATGAAGTGAATTTGATATACTAACTAGTTTCTTTTCTCACTCTCTCTGATTTTCACTTTAGTTTCTTTCAAATCAAAAAATAGTCTTAATGTCGCCTTGGACATTGGTGAATGGTAGGCGATAGCAGAAAGAAGACTACACAAAATTAGTAAAATTACGAGAACGGATCTAGGTACACAAGTATGGAGCCGAGTGCAGAAGGTAATCTGCTCGAGGTTATGGATCTGGCGCGTACACTGCGCCGGGAACAACTATTCATACAGCAAGAACAGGCAGCATTCGCGCAACTTAACGAGACACTTGCTAAGAACTCAACATCAATAACAAAGGTACATGCGCTACTGATCTTTGAATGATTATCATTATCCTCATACTGTTTTACTATTCCTTGATATATTTATGTTTAATGATTTTTTAGCTTGCCTACATTTGCGCCCAACAGAAACACAATCTGAATGATCTAATTGTTGCGCGCCCAGAAGCAGGCCCCATTGTTTGTTGTAGACGTGCCCACAATTATGAAAATGCCAAGTTCATTGATTCTAAGAAGGCCATGGACTATGAGGTAAGCATCACTTATAAAACTAATCCATCATCATATTTTATTTATTATTTTTTTCATTCTCTATATAGCACGCTCTTGCCTATGAGGGTCTTTTTAACTATTTGTATGGTTCTCCATATTTATTGGCACTTTCCCTAGCCACCGGTGATCGTTTGGCTGAAGTCAGCTCACAGCATCTGAATTGCGTTATAAGCACTATAACAATGGGTCTTTATGGTAATGCTATCAATACAAAGGATGTCGAAATGATGTTGAAATTATTGCGGGAACTAATCGAGATTCAAGTGATTGGTAGCGAGAACCCACGACGTTTACTGCGTATAAATTCATCAGCCTTTGCGCGTCTATATCAACGTCTAAATGAATCCATGTTCTCGGCAAAAATATTTTTAACAGCAGCCCTCTATGAACCACTAATGAGTGTGCTGAGTGATTCTGATGTTGTCTTGGATGTTAATCCACAAAAAGTTATAGACAATTTAACGTCAAAGGAGCGTTTAGTTCGTTTTGGTGCCGAGGCAACTCAGGAATTCGATGCAAATATAATCAAATTTCATGAAGAAACCATAAATAAATTATACAACTTATCGAAATTGTTCATCGAGAGTTTTACACACAATTGGTCACTATTTCCATCGTCACTTCGTTGGCTTGTGCAGACCATGTGTCACCAGCTGAAACAGGCTCATTATGCGGAAAATGTAATTAATGAAATTATTGCTGACATGGTGTTCACTCATTTCATTTGTCCAGCCATAATTAGTCCCGATATTATGGGCATTATAGATGCTCCGATATCGGATAAGATACGCTTCAATCTCATGCAAATTGCCCAAATCATACAAGTGCTTGCAGTAACACGTCATAAATCCGATGTCGATCCCAAGTATACAGAGGTACATGCCAAATTTGAAGCCAATTTAGTTACCAATCTCATTGATATGCTTTTGTTGGGCGGGCAAACAGGTGAAGATGTTGTGGCGATTCTATCGCAGCAAAGTGATTTCGAGCGCGGTCAATTGGTGTGTACCGAACGAGAGTTGAAATATTTTGCTGAATTCTTTCGAATAATGAGTATGCACGAAGAATATGATATATCAGCGGAGGAGCGACAAAAACTGATAAAGATATTATCACATTTGCCGCCTCCAATAGCCGAAGAAACTCGAACCCAACCGCAAGCAGAATTACACACACATCCATCAAAAGAACAACGTTCCAAACAGGCACTTATTAATTTAAGTAAAGCCACCAAAAATAAATTGGCTAAGAGTATGAGTTTTAATATTAGTAATAGTGGCGGAGGCGTAGATCCACCATCGGTTAGTTCGAATGGAACACAGCAGCAGCATCAATCTACATCAACACAAGCTACAATATGGAACGAAAGCATCAACAACAGCAGCAGCAACAGTATTTTAATCAATGGCAATCATCATTCTCACGTAAATCAACAGCAGCAGCAGGATCAACCACTTAGTACTAGCAATGGCAGTATTAGCTCGACAGGCTCATCACCTATTCGATTCGTATCAAATATTATTTGCGGTAGCGATACCTTGGACTTGAATGAGCCCATTTTGATCTTCAATAATTATAGCGCTGTTAAAAGTAAACTGCAACCGCTGACCGAAGACGAAGTACTTAAAATGAATAGCATTGGTCAAGAGATATCCAATGGTGATGATGTTTTGTTGGTGGATACAGCGGAAAGTTGTAATTTGGAACATACAATTGACAAGTCATCGGAAATCAATGGATACGATGGCATTGATGGCATCAGTGATGATGTAATGCGGCCTCGTCATGGGAAAACCACAAGATTCTCATTGTCGCAAGATGATGCCTCAATTGGTAATTCAGATAATCTGGAGGCGGTAAGTGAAGCACCATCAAATCACTCAGTCACAAGTTCACTTGAACTGGAGGAAGAGCACGATCAAAATGATAATCTTTCGGATATGGTATCGGCAAATGTTTCCGGGCGGGGTACACCAAACATTAGTGGCCGCGATACACCATCATCGCAGGTGACCGATGGTGGTTCCATTCATAATGCTTTGCCGACGCCTCAGATGCAAAAACTTTTGTCTAAGGCTCGTTCCGATATCGAGGACAAATTTTGTAAATTCGAACTGAAGAAATTTGAAGGTGATGAGAATGTATCGATAATATCGGACACTTGGTCGACAGATGTGCTGGCTAGCGACTCAGAAACGCTGGATGCAAATGATCGTGAACGTGATCGCAATTTCTCGACTCCACTTATACCATCAGCAGTGGTCTTGCCTGGTGATAATAATTTCATGGAAGCATTGGCCAACGCAGGAAGCAATGCAGGTGCCGTACGCATCGTTGGCGGTAACTATTTAGATGCATCCGATCAGCGTTCTGAGTCAAACTGGAGTACAGATGTTCTGGCCAGCGATTCAGAGAAACTGGCCGAGGTGGATACTGATGATAATGTTAGTATTACAGCTAAATCTGATATCACGGATGCTGGGCTGCGAAGTGAAGCGGAACGCGACATGTTAGCGGCAGCCATTTCAGCGCGAGGTGTGCGTAATTTCCGTAGTGGCACACTAACTACGCGTAACTCTAATGGTGGAGGCAACAACGGCAACTTGGGAGCAGAAAATGTAGCAGCAGAGGATACACCAGGCAGCAGTGGGGACAATGTCAGCGATCGTTCTCAAGAGGATTCCGCATTTTTTGATGCTGTCAATCTATACAATGATGCTGCTGTGGCAGTTGGTGTTTCTCGTTCATATCAAGGGCCATCATCATTGGCGCGCAGCTCGGTTCGCACTTCAAATCAATTGAGTGATGAGAATAGTTTTCAGCAAAACTACAAAAGCAGCGGCGATAATAATGAAGAGGGTGGAAAAGCACCTTTTTTATCAAACAGCCCGCATATGCGTCGTCAGACCTCAGCAGAGAGCAGTATATCAAATCAAAGTCTCAATTTGGAAGATGCTAATAAGCCATCTAAAATGCATCATAAATCAGCAATCAAAAAGAAGAAGCACTCGTGTGGCAATCATAATTCAATGGCCGCCTCATCCGCAATGGCAAAGAAAACAACAACTTCCGATCATTTGAACCTTATCGATTTTAGTGATTGTAGTGAAGAGAAGCCTTCAACAAGTGGTATTGGCACTGTCAGCGTCAATAGTCAACGAAAATTGGTGGATATTTTTGGTGGTGGTGGTGACATGGATGATAGTTGCGTAGAACATCGACGTACTTCATGTGAGCAACGGAATGCCGGCGATGATGGAAGACGAAATGGCATCATGGCACTCAAGGGTGGCGGTAGTGGTCCCGGTATGATTGATTCGAATGGAAGCCGTTTAACGCCATCACTACGTC
The DNA here is from genome assembly GCA_037040105.1 of Amiota albilabris. Lineage (NCBI taxonomy): Eukaryota > Metazoa > Arthropoda > Insecta > Diptera > Drosophilidae > Amiota > Amiota albilabris. Next base: position 24,044 of record JBANCV010000220.1, read on the forward strand.
GTCACCAAAGTCTTAATTACGAAAATCATGAAATAATGCTAAACGAGGCAATACCTAAACGTCTGTCAGCCATGCCTGGTCTGAGTGTTGGAAATAGCCAAGAAATACAGTCCTCGGCACAAACTGATGATGACAAACAACAAGAACTACTCACCTCACTCTGTGCCAAAACGGAACAGTTGCAACTCAACGAGGATAATGTTATTGCTAGTGGTGGTATACTCCACGAAAAACACTTCAGTGCGAATATAAGCACAGTGCACAAATTGGCCTCATCAATAACGGTTACAACAACAACTGCAATTACATCTAGTTCCTCCTTGCATATACAGCCACAATCGCAACAGCAGAAACCAACAAAATCAACGGGTGCTATACCAAAGAGCATCAGTTTTGATGCATCCGCTGATAAAAACAACAGTATCAGCAACTCAGTAATACGTCAACGTGCCCAACAACAGCGATTACATGATAGTGGTGGTGGCAGTGGTGGCCAATCTGGCATTTTCAATAAATTAAAGCAGGGAATCTTCAAGCATCGACGTAGCAATAAATCTCAACGACATGGTGGTGGTGGTGGTGGCGGCGCTGTTAGCAATGCTCATGCAATAGATGGTGATGATTTTGCACCTAGTAGTACTAGTTGCAATAATCGCAGTGTTTCGTTTAATCCTCATTCATCAGAGGTTTCACTTGAATACCTCATTGCAGACGGTGGTGTCGAAAATAGCCGGACAGCGATTCCACCGAACGGTTCGTTTTGTGATATTAGCGAAGATATCTTGGCAAAATACCGACGTAAGGTAAGCACATCAAGTGAAGCCACAAACTCAGATTCTACCGGCAATGGTGGTGGTTGTGGAGGACTACTGCATAATGTGGGACCATCGATTATTTGTCGAAACAACAATAATGTGGAAGGAAAGTAAGTTTCTAATAATTCTCTACCAAAAACAAAGCCCATATAAATTTTAAACCGATATCTCAAAAAGTAGGTTTAGGTGGCACTCTTAGAGAGTGAAGAGTTCGGTTCAATAATAAAAAAATATTCTTGAATATTATAACATGTTCTTTGTCCCCTGAACCAACCAAGTCTGTATCTATTTCAGCTTTATAGCTCCCCATAGTTTTCACGAAGCATGCGCCCGGACAGCTACAAGGACATACGGACATACCAATTTCTATACTTTTAAGAGTTTTACTTGCTTCTTCTTTTTCCATTTGTAGTGTATTTCGATATTCCTATAATGATTTTTTTTTTTTTCTTTTCTACTATCAAGAAAATAGTTAAACATAATTTATGGGTATCCCCACATTAAAATTAAAATAAAAATGAAGAATTAACTGATGCTAAGGAGAAGTAAACACCACTGAGATGAGTTATTTCATTCATAGAAGCAATTCAATTCTTTCTGGAGGTCAAAACTGATGTCCCGACCAATGTATTTGGAGCCTTTATTATATTATTATAGAAATTTATGTTGAAGTGAAAAAATTAAGAAAACAACCCGGACGAAATTTACAGATTACATATTTTAAATAAATGTTTGTATAAAGTAAAAATATTAAAACAACGACTTCACTTTATGATCCCGTGCGAGTTTATTATAAAGAAGTTGGACTGTATATAACTTTTACAACCTGTATATATTGTTTAAAAAAAACACCCTTTTGCCTCATGTACTTGAGCTTGAACTTGTCAATAACAGCTACGTGTAGCATAAGTATAGCTCTCTTTACGTCTATTGGTGACCAACTGTCTATGAGGATAACCCCAGGTAGCGCTTATTCTATAACATGGCAAGAGAACTTATTTTTTCAGTCCGAAATCAATGCAAAAGAAATATGCCTAAGAGACTCTAATACCAAGGTACTCAAGCGCTTTCGAGACCAGTCAACACTAGTCTGAGACTGCTTCATTTAATTTTACAAAAAGTCTAGCTATATGAATATTTATGTTCATCTTGACTACCAGAGCATTGTGAATATCTGGGGAACAAAGATGCAAATGAATTCGCTAGCAACAGAGTTGACAACGTCCTCATTGGAAATATTCGTCCTTTCTAGCTCTTCCAAAAGAACTCAGATTATATTATTTTATTTGCTTCGGTGTACCGTCAGCATTATAGTATGCACCTAGAACTACAAGAATGTGCAGACTTAGCTTTGAAGAAAATCTTGGAATTCCAAATGAATACCAGACTCTCGGGACAGATGTAACTATGGGGTTTGTTAAAACAGCACCAGGAACAATAGATCTTGGTAACTATTCTCCGCCCTTCTCTAAACTAATCTAATCTAGGTGTACAATGTTTGTAATACTATCCTGAACTAAAATTAACCGTTTTCCATCCCTCACTTCATAGACTGCCGAATAAAGGTTTGCTGCATGACAAAGTTTTGTCATTCAACATCATTAAGAAGAAAATACGCACTGTACTCTCAAAGACTGATTTGCATAGTGGTGATTTTCGGCAAACAACTGTAAGTTAACATCTCTACTATAATATATGTCTATAATTTTTTCATTTCTTCCTTCATTTTACAGTATATCAATGTCTCGCCATTACAAACGTATCTACAAATTCAGTTGGCGCAGGCAATAAATTTGAAAAATTTCCAACAGATCTCATATGTTTCAGAGGCCATTCGCTGTATTGCGACCCTAGAACCGAAACAACACATTCAATTACTTCAAGAGCTACAGAATGACATTCAGAAACGACAAAGCTACTTACAATATTTAATGCGTTATCGTCAGAATTTAATCTTGATCATGGAGAATCTTGAACAATTCGAGACACGTTTACGTAGTGAAAGTACATCGTGTAATCGTTATTTGATGCATGTCTGCACGAGGCTCTATTTGGAAAAATGTCAAGCAAAAGTTGAATCATTCCAAGAGGAATTTGCACGTCTAACAGCATCCGATGATAAAATTGATCTTTTTGAAGAGTTCATAAATGGGCTAATGCTTGAATTGCAATCTGTGGGTGGCATCTTGTATGGTATGCCTCAGTGGCAGGCTACAGAGGCACGTAATTCTATAGAGCGTATATTGTTACAGCAAATCTATCAACAAGTGATGTTTCCAAATGATGATGCAGATCTTTCAAGAGATACGTAAGTTAATTATATTCATGAGCAAAAAATGTAACCTAAATCTCTTGAAATCTTTGAAATCCATACTTCAGAGTACTGTTTGAGCACATTGGCAAACTTCAGCGCATAATTTGTCCTTCGCATCCTGCTTTGTGTATACCACAAGAATTTCTAGCCGAAGCGCCTTGGACATTCTCGCAGCAACAGCTCAGTTATATATCAGCTTATAAAACACCTCGCGAGAAATTGGAATGTGTCATAAGGTAACGTTATATATTTATTGAATGTTTTGGAATGGATAACCATTATTTCTGTACTTATATTTCAGATGCATTTCAAGTATTATGAGTCTATTACATATGTCTAGCGGACGTACTCCTGCAGCTGATGATGTCCTGCCTGTGCTTATTTATGTTGTGATTATGGTGAGTTTTGCAATTCAATTTCAACCCATATTTTTCTTTAAACCTATTCATCTATTTTATAGGCAAATCCACCATATTTACTATCCACTGTCGAATACATCTCATGTTTTATTGGCGAAAAACTCGAAGGTGAAGCTTTGTTCTATTGGACTCTATTTGGTTCCGTTGTTAAATTCATAAAAACTATGGATTATTTTGATTGAATTCCTTATCGCTCGGTCGGTTATTAGACAATTTTTTGATCGAATAAAATTCTTTGTCTTAACCAATTACTAGTAAATTATATATATATATATATATATATATATTAATATAACTATTAATATATATTTAAATGATAAAAAAAAAATCAAATTTGTTAACTCACCAAAAATTATAATTTTCTGAAAAAAGGAAAAATCCCTTTTCTTTTCTCTTATTTTCTTTCCTTTTCATTTTCGTGTCTGGTTTTGTTTTTGTAAATGATTTATTGTCCAAAATATTTTGTATATCATATAATTTTTGCTGATTCGGTTTTGATTGTGATTTCATTGATATTTTCCATTCTCGAGTTATACATCAAAAATATATACATACATACAATAGAACCTTAGAATAGTTCAGACCGGTTCTTAAATCTCTATAGTGATCTATCTATTTATCTATTCACAACATTTGCCGATAATTAATGATGACATCAATCGAACAGTGTTTATAATTTATTATTGTACAATGTATTTTCTTATATAATCTTCTAATTGTTATAAACAAAATAATGGAAAAGAAAAAAGCGAAAAAAAAAAAGAAAACAAATCAATAAAAGTTTAACTATTTTTCGATAATAAAATTATTATATAAATAATCTACATATATAAATTATTATTGTATTATTATAATTTTATATATATAGTATCTATACCTACGTACAATATATATAAAATAAACACACTCGCTAATATTCCTTATTGTATAACAAGAAAAGAAAGTCTGTCGATGGAGATAAAAATGTTTAAAATGCCTCAATTTTGAATTAAAATACATATAATAAAATAAAAATTATTGTTGTGGAATCAATAATAAGTTAATACATTTCGCTATAGTCGAGCTCATCCGGAATATACATATAAACTTGTATATATCCAAATGTACGAGTGTGTGAGATATGAGGTACGCATACCCTATATGCCAAATCCTCAGTCTGATCAGCACTATAAATGCTCTCTATCATCATCCATAACATTTCTGACAGACAATTAATTTTCATTATTCCCACGACACATCAGGTTCGGATCTACCGTCAGATGTGCCCCTTCATCCATAGTCGACCAAGGCGCTTAAATTTCGAATCCCCGAGTCCATCGTGAGGTGCACTTATGAATATTATTATTGTTTTATTGGTTACCAAACTCATCAATAATATTGCCAAAATAACATTCTTATCAGATACTATCCGAAAAGATAAGAATGTTTTACTCTAAACTGATCTAAAAATAAACTCCGTTAGTGGTGGACATGAAAGCCGAGAGAGATAATAGATAATAACAGTCATGCATTGTTATACTCTTCGAGTAGTGAATAGTATTTTAAGTTTGTCGGAATGAACGGAATCGGACCATTAGGAGGGGTACCTCCCATACAAACCCTCTACTCACATTCATGTTCTTATTAGAAACTTTTTTGTTTTTTATGCTATCTTCTTGAAATTTGGGCACATTAAGTTTCTGATTCATAATCATCACCATGTAAATTTCAAGATCCTACGATTACTGGATCGTATAGCTCCCATACAAGAAACGATTTCTAGGGGCTGCGTAAAGAGTATTACTTCTTCAGCATAGTTGAAGATACCCTTCTTTCTGGTTATTTATATAACTTCATTCTAGGAAAAACCAATCGAACTTTATAATTCATTCAAACAAAACTTGCTTTGTTCAAATATGTAATTCTAAACGTAGTTTGCTGCCTTTGCACTCATTAGGTAGGAGATTCAGTATGTGTTTAAGATAATATGGATCGTTATCAATAAAAAAATATTCGCATTTTTAAAAGTGTAAGATGTTAAGAAGCACTAATGCAATTCTATGCAATAAAAGGATCTTGGGTAAGTCGATTACAGAAACTCGAGTTGTTATGACAAACTATTGCAGCTGTACCAAATGATCTAAGTATAGGAAAGAGAAGAGCTTGCACGATATACTCGTCTATCAGTTCAAGTGACTCGATGTCATAGAAACATGGATGGGTGCAACTTGATCAGATCCCAATACAGTATAAGACCAAAAATTAGAATCTTCTAGTGAAGTATTAAGCACTCTTAAATTAGAATTTCATGTTCTAATTTTGAGGAGAGTTCCAAATTTGCATAGAATAAATTACCACAAACAAAATTTCAAAATCTTGGTGGATTCGACATCGAGAATTATTTGCCAGTAACACAATAAATGCATAATGCAAAACCAGGATAGCAATCAAGTTCTTCAAAAATTTCCAGAAATACGGAAAAAAATTGATTGAAAAAGTCTATTTTATCTGTAAACTAAATCGAAGCATGGATTGCAGTCTTCAATCGAATAGAACAGGTCTTTGCTGCCATTGATGAAGAGGAAATTGTCAATACCGGATCAGCTACCGAATATATTTCTCTCTCCTTTGTTAATGAAAGCTCGAACAATTTAACTAAGCTGAATTGCAGTTCAAACTATGCGGTCCATTAAAGGAGTTAGCGGTTCTGGCCACTGCTGCAATGTAGAACATTGCTATTGTGCATATGAAGGACCCGACCGACTTTTCAGGGAATCTAAAGCAAAACAAATTTGAAGGCAGCATTATTCCTTTCCTCTTGCTCTACAAGGAACAGAACCAGATTTTAGGACCTGGATTCTGTTCTATTCTACCAACTACTACACATGCGCTAGTATTGTTGTTTGTGAGTTGTTGTTTCAAATAGTTAGTTGGTATTAAATTACAGACATTTTCATTTAGAAGAATAACATTTAATTTTTGATTTATATTTTATAAATAATTAATAATAATAGATAAATTTGATTAAATCGTTTGTTTCATGTTTCATTGTAATTTATACTTTGTAATTTCAATTGTATTTAAACATTGACGGCATTTTGTAATGCGGTCTTGTCATCGACAATGATATTTGCTGCTGTGGAAGTTGTTTGATTGGAGCTGAGCAGTTGTTTTGTTGACGAGCTTGATGAGTAACTATCACTGGAGCTACGCGTTGAAGCGGAATTTCCACTTATTGGGCTATCCAACATGTCTTAAAATATTTATGGATATGCGTAAGTATTGTACATTGTTCTATTGTTTGTAAATTGTTTACCTACCTGGCAGAGAGCTGACATTATTACACTTAAGGTCGCTGGCCCCACTTCCGCATCCGCTGTTCGATCCCGCAATATTTCCCACTGATGTGGATTTCTTGTGTAGAGTTTTCTTCATTAAATTACCAGCACTGCTGAAACCGACAACGACACTGCCTCCGACACTGGCAACGGCGGCATTGGCTTTCAGGCCACTGACGCTGTTATTGACACAGTTCATCACGCATAATGAATCACCACTTTTTGCACGATCCGACGGGCAAAGTGGACTCAAGATTGAATTTTGTGTGTCCTCTGGCGTGTAGTAGTCGGAATCCTCAGCGTTTAAGTTTGTTGAATGCTGTGATAATGTAGCGTCACCGCTAGGTCCAACAATTGCTACTCCCGAAGAGTTGGATGCATGCAAATCGGGGCGCCTTTGTTTGCCTTTGAATGAAGAAGCACCACTGCCAGTACGCTGACATTGCGTTTCAGTGATCAAACCATCGCCAACATTGGCATCATGCTCGTCTGTGTCGGCACTATCATCATTATTTAAATTGGCAACAACTTGTTTTAAAGTTTTGGAAGACTGTGGCATTGCTGTTTTGGCCTTGCTGCCTGGGGAAAGTAATGGTGATAGTTTTTCATTTTCGCTGTCATCATCATCTTCGTCAACTGGTGCTGCTTTAGTTGAAGCAGTAGCGGTTCCACTGGTCTCGTGTGTACCACTGCTCGAAAGACGCTTTTGTTTGGGTAATTTTAAACTGTGACGTTCATTTACTATTTCCAATTTGTCTTGAGATAAGATACGATTGCTAACAGGCGATGAGCTTGACGATGGTGATATTGGTGCAGCCGACGATGTCTTTTTGGGATCGCTTTCGATGTCAACAACAGACATTGTTGTGTTTGTTGCAGTATTCGCTGTGGCTGGTATGGCTTCACCAGGGTTCGTGCAAGTTGAGGCATTCTTTGATTTGATTTTCGTGGACCTTTTGTTGCTGGGTTTTATTGGTGATGTCGCCGCCTTGGACTCACCACCACCCCCACCACCACTAACAACAGTGGTGATACTGTTGTTAGTAGCATTTGTCGTTACTGTTAAGACACCAAGGTCAGTGACATCGGATTCAGTATTTCTATACAATAGTTTTATCAAATTAACGTTAAATCCAATAACAATGAAAGTTAAAAATTACCTTGGTCGCCCGACGTATTGTGGAGGTCCATTTAATGCTTCGATTAATGACACTGCAACATATCCTGGAGGCACATCACATTGTGACGGCTCACCACCAGTCGATGTTGGTGTATTTTGATGCAAGACATGCGTCGCCACACCCTTTTGAACGGCACGAATTTGTAAAAGAGCACGGAAAGGTGCACGACAAATTGGGCAATTGTTCGCTTGGTAGCGCAGAGAGTCCGCACATGAGTTGCACAGGCACAAATGCCGACAAGGTAATATGAGAGTGTCACGCGTTTCGCTCATGCATATGACGCACTCACTGCCATGATCATCAAGATCTTCATCTATTGATGATTTGTTCATCGCCTTTAAATGACAGTCTAATGTATTATTTATGCTTTTATCGTATGAAATTGAATTTAAATTCAAACCTTATTTTCAATGCCATAAATCTCTTGCAGCAGATAGCAAAGGCCATCGACGAAAAGCTTCTGTTTAAGTGCACGCAATGTATAACTATTATTATCTGGATGATGATCTATCACACATATGGTAGTGTGTGATTGACGACATTCCTCATTACCCTCCTCAACGACACAATGTATAGCCACGGGGTATTGTTCTCTGGTCGCATTATATATTAGATCATCTTCAGGTATCATCAGTGGATTAAAGACATGACTCGGTTGCGAGAAATATTGATTAATGCCTTTATCATAGTGATAGGTCTCCGATGCGAAACCATCATGAGGCACAAGCGTCACGCCACTAGGGCTAACATCCTCGGTGCAGAAATAATAAATTGTTATACCACATTTGGCATCCGAATCGAAAGTAAATTCAATATTGTAGGAACACGGCGGTGGTGGTGGAGGCGGCAAAGGGACCACATCACTGGAGACACTACCACAGAGTACGTTGCCGTCAAACTCCTCTTCCTCCACAATGACAACATCTTCTTGTGAACTTGTGCTAAGCTTCTTTTCTTTTGGAATACGTACAAATCGTACAGATTCTTTGCGTATATTTACAAGGCTTTTAAGCGTTTTTGTTGGTTCATTTGCCTGTGGTGGAGGATATGGAAACGCCGTCGGCCGGTTGCCCAAGAAATTCAAATCGGCATTCTCACCAAATAGATACGACTCCGGCTGTGGAGTATCGAAACGTTCGCCACCCATTATAAAATGCGAGCCAAAAAAATTACCCGCTCGAGGTGGATATTTATATGCATAGCTTGCACTTGGATCAGCCTCTTCCACAGCAGCGTTTTGTCTGCTCATGAAATTTCCCATTGCAGTTGCACCAATTGGACTTTTGTTGCAATTGGATTTTTATCGTCTGCTATTCACAGTTATGTCGTCGCCGCCACCGTCACCACCGTTCCCCGTTACAAGAAGCAAGTAGAAATATAAGAAGAAAGATCAAGTCTAGACAAAACAGACACAAAATGAAATGAAAACGTAGCATAAAAAAAAAAGAAAATAGATATTTAAATAACAAAAGGAGAACACTTTTCGTAATTTATCAATAATTATTTGTCTTTTTAATTTAGATTTTTGATCCAATATAGGTCAATATATGAAAGAAAATATTATGAACTAAAATGAAAAAGATGTGAACGAAGAACAAGTTCACTAAATGAATATTTATTATATTTTTTTTTTTTTTTCTTTCTTGCTTATTGACAGCACTGGTCATTCGATATGTTCTTCTATCGATAATTTATCGAAATAATATTTGGCACTCACAAGAGTATTGCAAAATAATCGCGTCGCTCGCTTTTTATAGAAAATTAAAGCAAGTTAGAGCAAATGAGTTATATTTTGAAATTTGAAATTAAATAAAAGTAAATACATATTAATTTTTTTGTTTTTTGATATCCGATATTCATTTGAAAAATGTCTTTTAATGATATACGTGCATATTTCGTAACAACAAAAACAAACACCGAAAATACTGGCCGTACCGGTGCCAGTGGCGAAGATTCCAGTACAATAAGTTTTACAAATGCATTGAAATTGATGCAACAACAAATTCCAAAGGATAGTATACGACAAATGAAAGCAGCCGAGGCTTATCCACTGATTGCCTCTGGCAAGCTAACAAAGAAAGATGTCTTTATTCTAGACCACTTTGAAGGTGATTTCTTTAAGCAATTGCAATTGACAAAAGCATTAATTGTGGGCCCACCATGCATAGTAACTTGCATAATGATGTGTGAATCCATACCATTAGGCACAAGTCCAGTTTTTTCCACGGCTATGCGAAATTTGCAAATATCGGCGTCTAGTTTAACAACTGCAGAAAAAGAACGTATACGTACGCAAATACAATGGATGGGCGGTTACTATTTTCAGAATCTGGGACGCTCCATAACGCACTTGATATCGAATAGCATCAAGTCGAATAAGTATGAGCATGCGACTCTTAATGGTATCCCGGTGATGCATGTAGATTGGGTTCATAAGGTTTGGGAGCGCGGTTATAATGTTTCTGTTAAGGCAACTGATATTGAATTCGACAAATATCGCCTTCCCATATTCTTTGGTACGAATATAACTTGTACTGGACTAGATTCTGAGAAGAAAAACAAAGTGATGCGTATAGTAAATGAGAATGGTGGGACATATCATCGTGCTTTTCGTTCACAATTGGTAGACATTGTGATTACAGAGCAAAGCAAAACTAATTCGGAAAAATACAAAGCAGCATTGCGCTTTAATAAGGAAACACTATTGCCAGAATGGATTTTTGATAGTGAACAAAAGGGCTATGCACTACCGACGAAAGGTTATGTGGTACGTGCCAATAAGAAAGTATCGACGCCGACGAAAAGTTATCAACCTTCAGCTGATCAAACGCAGCTTTCGGAGATTTCATGCATTAACCATGTACCAGGTGCTCAGCGTATGGGAAGTAATATGACAACCGTTGATGAAACCATGTGCATGACTCTTAATAGTTCGGCGGCTTCAACTTCAGCTAAAACTAAGACATCAAAGGACTTACTAAAAAAAGCCACAACTACCAGTGCCAGTTCACTTTATCGCAATGCCTTTGAAGAGATAAGCGCACGACTGGCAAAGAAGGCTGGCAATTTTCTTGATGGTTGCTCAATATATCTGGGTGGTTTTTTGAGCGAGGAACGTGAGAAATTGAATCGTATTTTGAATGCTGGCGGCGCCACACGTTACGATGAACTCAATAGCGAGGTTACACATATCATTGTTGGCCAGTTGAATGATGCCGAGTTTCGTAGTTGGCAAAAAGGTGGTCTACTTTCCAATGTGCATATTGTACGTCTTGATTGGCTTTTGGAATGCATTAAAGCTGGTCACTTCATCAGTGAAGCACCCTACCGTATACCATTGCCTACGTCGCAGGAGCCCGACATGCCATCACCGTCTAGTAAACGGACACTTCGTTCGATGAATCATAGTTTTAAGCAACCTGAAATGCCAGTAAAAAAGAAACTATTCAATGGCAAGGAATGTTCTGCGACCTTAGTGGATAAAAGAAAAAATGATACTTTGACTGGAACTTTGCCAGTGGATCATTCTACTGAAATACCAATGATAGACAAAGATGATGAACAGAATTTGTTAGCTCAGTATTCACAAGAACATGAGTCAGCTGCCGGTGCACCTCTACCGCCAGCAGCAGCAGCTGTAACTGACTCAGATCAAACAATATCACAAGGACCACCAGTGGCTTCGTCCACACAAATCAATATTGGTGCACTGACGGTAGCAACAGCTACAAAGGATACTTCCAATGCTGCCCAAGCACAAGCACAGTTGGCCGCTGACCTTGCAGCAAGCGGCATGGCAAGCATTGATTTTGAAAAGCTTGATTACTTTCAAGGGGCTTCCGTTTATGTTGATGAGGCACATTTTCCGGAATACTATACGCAAATGATAAGTGAATGTGAGGCGGCCCATGGTAATATAGTATCGCAATCGTTTGCCGATCCCGTCGACTACGCAATTGTCTCTTTCGAACGGACATTTAATGAAGCCGAATTGCCAGTAAAATCACGTCATGTTGTCACTGAATTGTATGTGGTATGTTGACTCTTCGTTTCGTTACAAAAAATAAAACAATTGCTTTGATATAATAATAACTTTAATTTCTTTTTGGTAGGAATGCTGCATGAAGGAGAATAAGCTCGTACCCATAGAATACTATCACAAGCCCATACCACACACAGCCGATAGTAAACCTTTGGAGGGTATGACCATTGTGATATCTATTTACAGTGGTCTGGAACGTGATTTTATTGATTCAATTGCTCAACTTCTGGGTGCTAAAGTGAATAAGGCCTTCGTGAAGAAGGAGAAACCTTTGCTGGTGTGTTCCTCGGCAGAGGGATCAAAATATGGGGGTGCCATCAAATGGTCTTATCCAATAGTCAATTCGGAGTGGTTAGTTCAATGTGCTGCCAAAGGAGAAAAACTGCCGTTTGATAAATATTTGGTTGGCGATAGTGTGCCTGATTTCCCTATTTCACCAGCGGCACAACGATCAAATAGTGCCAAGAAAAAAGGAATCAAAAACAGTTTGAATGGATCTGTTGATGCTGCACAATTGGATACTGACTACGAGGTTGAGAATCAAAATTTGTCGCCTCAACCTCAATCCACACCACCACAATTAATAGCAACAGATATCACGCCATTGCGAAATAAACGTGTTTCTGAATTAGCGGGCAGTTCTGCACAGAAAGCTATACGTCAGTCTTTGTCTGATGGCGTTAGTAGTGGCTCAAGTGGTGAATCGCCACACACTCCCTTAAATAATTTCACAAAAGCTTCGTACAACTTTGATTTTATGGAGGAAATTTTGAATAAACTGGACAACGACGAAGAACGTGAATTGGTGCGTGAAGTTATCAACGAGATGCGGAGCAATCAGACTCCTGAACTGGAGCGCATACGTAGACAGGCATGTACTCCAATTAACGGTCAAGTGTGCACACCCATCGGGATACCAGATTTTTGTTTGACACCAGAATTTCAAAAACGCATGGCCGATGACTTTGAGCGACGCTATCGTTTGCCGACAAAGAAAGCTAAGCCAGAAACACCCATAGATGAGATTCGTAAGCGCGTGCTGCGCATAACTTGCGAAACATTGGGCATTCCTTATGATGACACATGTATCAATGATACCAGAAATAAAGGCAACGTCACCACAAATGAACAACGTCTACAGGTGACCCCGAGTGGGCAATCGAGTTCCTCGTTTCATGCAAATAAAGAATCATCTGTTGGATCATTGTCAAAGACAGTATCTGCAAAATCGACCAATTCAAGTGTGAATAATGGTGGAGGTGCTGGTGATGTGACGCCTGTCCAACACAAATCTTCCCATACTGGACGAATGTTATTTATACACTCATCTGGAAGAGACAACAGAGATGGAAATGCTGGTGGTGGTATTGGTAATGCCACAGATAACTCGTTTATACCTAATACACAGAGTCCTGAAAGCATTCACATGGTTAATCCCATTACATCATTAGGCAAAAGTACTATAGACTTCGATAAGATCAGTTTCGAAGAGACAGCAGCTGGAAATGCAACAACGACGAGGAGAAGTTCTTTGTCAAAATCAATAACAGCAACAGCCATATCATCACCAGAAGTTAAACAGATCCAAGAATATCTGAAAAACTGTGAGTCACGTCGTCAAAGCTTAAAGCGAACTCATCATAGTAATGCAAATATGAATTGTGATCTGGAGTCCGAAGTGCATTTTGTCCAGCCATTTGAGTCAGAACAATTTGGTGTGGGCACCGAACATATGGTCGGTTGGCGTGATCCAACAGAATGTAGTGCTCGACAAAGAAGTCGTATGTCGGCCAGCATGCAACATCAGGGTAAGCCACGATTTAGCATATCTTGTTCAGAGGAATTGCGTACGGAATTGATTGATAAAATTGTCCATTTGGGTGGTGAGGTAAGTTAATCATTTTAAATTATTGCCATATACTATTCATAAACGGTGTATTAGAATTATCAGGATCACAATGAGCTTGAAAGATTTATAGATTTAGTAATGTCCCTCTGTCTAGGCATAGTTTGTTTATTTTTTAACTATTTACAGATCACGTTTGGAAAACCGTATTTCTAGTGAACAAAAATTGATTTTTCATAGTTTAAAGGCTGGAATTACTTGCCTTGTGGCTCAAGATCAGAACTCTGTGATAGCAAGCAGTTCATGAAACAGATATATTTTTTATAAAAATTATGGAATATATGATTAGTTAAAATTTTCAATAGTACATATCCATACTATGCCCTACGTCCTTCTTACAGAGACTGGTTGCTTCCCAATTGGGCAATATTGATCATCCCCACCAGAAAGCAAAACTATTAACAGCATCAGAATAGTATTTTATTAAAGAAAAAAAACCACATGTTGATAATAGTGAAATGAGACTTGCACCACTAGGACCACCTTAACTCTGTTATTGTCGCACAGGTCTCTTATTCTCCAGTCCAACAGAGATTTTATAGGGGTGGTCTCCTTTCTTGTATTTTTTACATATGCTCTGCTCAACCGATATCAATGAATTGTTCCAAAGATTTCTTATGTCTTAAGTTGTTATCTAGTTGTCTGATCACTGTAACCTATAGCTTCTTTCTTAATTGATTTTTAATGTATTCAAATTACTTTCCTTTCTAAAGGTTTGCGAAAATTTGGCTGTATATGATCCATCAAGTACGCACTTTATTTGTGAGCGGCCGAACCGTGCTGAGAAAATGCTCGGTAGCATTGCATCTGGCAAGTGGGTGCTCAGTGTCAAATATATCGATGAATGTTATGCCAAAGATGTTTTCATCGATGAAGAATTGTTCGAATGGGGTAATGCGAAAGCATTAAATCTTCCACAATTGACAACTGATGAACAAACGATTGTGTCTGCTGCTCATCGTTGGCGTATCGAATTAAAAGATAAGAATTGTGACAGCGGAGGTGGAGGTGCATTCTGTGGTCTACGAGTCATACTGAGTATAGCAGAACGTAATTTTGATGCAATTAAGACGGTGCTCAAGGCAGGTGGCGCTGAAATTATCGATGCGAAGCCACCATTTGGTATACACAACAAAGCCCAAACAGCCACGCATTGTTTCGTTGATGTAAAGAAGGCGCCTATAAATACACAAGACTGCCACTTCCTCAGGGAGCACAATGTCCTGGTTATGTCACAGATGTACATCAATGCATATCTAATGAATGGCGAACATGTGGACAAACAGAAATACCAACTGACAATATAAGACGAGGGAGAGAGGACGAATCTGTACAGTCTGAACACATTTTTGTATTTTTTTTTTTTTTATTGATAAAATAAAAAGGAATAATTACTGAATTAAAACAAAGTATTTTTTGTTCTATTTTTACATTTAATTGTAAAATAAATTCTAATTTTTGAAAATCAGTTTTTTTTAATGGTTTTTTTTTACTACTTTTATGTAGTTTATTTTTTCTTACCTTAAGGTAATGTATTTAATTACTTTTGAAAAAAAAAAAAAAAATTATTGCGTGTGTTTTAAGATGACGCATGTGTTTGTGGGATGCGAAAAGCACTCGAGATCAGAAGTGGCCGGTGGCCGTGTCTAAGAGGTAGTAGGAGGCTCATCCTGATCAGGATTCTCGTTATCTGTGTTTAGGGCATTTTCTGCAGTAGCAATAGCATTTAGGCGGCGGTTTTGAGTACGATTGCGTAGTGAGTGAATGCTAGACAAGAGGCGTATTAGCATCGGAGCAGGCACAGTAATAGTATCCATGGTTTCCGCCAGCATGACAGCATTACGTTGCATTAACTGAAATATATAATAAATAAATTATTGCAAAAATGATTTTAAGGTAAGATCGATGCTTACCTCATCTGCCATCTCTGTATTGAATTCATAATTATCATCGATGGGTGCCCACATTTTGATATCGTAATCAATACCAGAGCTAATGAGATATGACATATGAGGATGTGGTGCGACACGATTGACCACATGATGATCAGCTTCCATAAGCTTAACTAATTTACCAGTGTGTCTTTCCCACACAAAAATGTGGCCACAATCCGATCCAGACATAATATAGCTATCACCCCAGAAACAAGCAGATTTTATCATGGTCCGTGAATTACGATGCCCGGTAAATTTCATGAGTACATGACCTTGTAAATTTGTCGAGTTGTCATATTGATTTAGGTTATCAACATCCATTAAAGTAGAGTCCAAATGGTGTGGTGATGTATCCGATGATGTATTCGCTTGAGTGCCTACAATTCATATAATAAGCAATGAGTGCGACTTAGTGTACTGGGTAAAGTGAAAACATCTGGAGGCGACTTACCATTTGTTTCATCTTTACGTATATAAGGTGGTTGTATGACTGGTATTGATTGTGTTGATGGTGTTAGATGTTCAATGGTACGTAAAATTGCACGACGCCATGTTGTGGTTGCGGGTGACATGTTGGAATCAGCAGCTGGTATTGTCACAGTAGAAGTAGGCGTATCTGTAGAAGTGGATGATGATTCACTATTATTAGTATCCATCGGTTCAACTGGTTCGGTATTCCTGACATTGTCAGAATCATTAACAAACGGACGGCGCAAAAGTCCATGCCGATTCCTACCTGTTACTACACTAGACAAAGTAAATGCCTCCACGACTGCTGCTACTGTTCCTACATCTGCCCGTACGCTTGATTCATTGAGCATTCGTGATATTACTCCTGCAATGCGGGCCATGATATTGGCTTGCAACGGTGGACGCACTTGACCAATATCGCTACCTTCACGATTTTCCGATGTTGGTCGTGCATTCGGACCAGTATCGGACCAGTCGCCACGCAAACGTAGCCTTGGTGTAGGATTATTCGAACTGCCATGACGTTGCATTCCAACCAAATGCCGACCCGACTTAACCAATTTCTTTAAATCATAGCCCTCATGCTTCAGATTGTACAGGTACAAATAATCCGACGAATAACTAACCAACAATGCCGATTCGTCTGAGCTAAATTTAACGCATGTTGTTTGATAAGTGCGACTTTCCGGCGTGGGAATCGGGTACGCTTTCACCGATGCTGTCTCGAAACTTTTCTCTTTAACCTCTCTAGAGTTGATCACAGAAAGCTGACGTCTATCATAAATGCGCACAATTGAATCGGAACCACCAATGGCCAAAATATTACGATTTATTGGAGCCAAATCCATTGCAGTCACTGCTGAGGGACTTTTGATGTATACATTCCGACAGCACAATCTTTCGTTACAACGTGAAATTACACGTAAATCAATGATGCGTACGGTTCCATCTTCACCGCATGAAAGGAAACAGCGTGGCTCATCTGGCATGGTTAGCACATCATAGGCTATACCAACTCTATGGCAATTAAAGTAATTCTCATTTATATCGTATTCATTGGGCACTATCGGGCGTTTAGTTTTCGCATATGGGGCCAGGAACTGTGTGTGCATGACAACACCATCACCCGAACATGAAACCACAGCAAGATCATCTCCAAATGGCATAAAGCGACAACTAAATATATTCATATTATGTGCTGTCTTATATTTCAATAAGAGTTTCTTCGAATACGGATTACTGATGGCAATGTGTTGATCATCGGCCCCAGAAAGTATATATTCGCCAGTACTGTTCCATTGTACAGAATTCACACACCCCTCATGAACACGGATTCTATTCCAAATACCCAGACGACGTAGAAAGTCTTCTGAATCTATAAATGTAACATATAAGTAGAAAGAAATTTTGATTGATTAAAATAAAGACGGAATCCTCTAAAACAAACTGTGTAGTGAAGAAATTAACCGTTCCCAAAGACTTCGTTATCGATGAGTCTGAATTCTTTTGCAGCAAATTCTTTTCTATAGCGAAGTGATTGACTTCGTTAGAGAGGAGTCCTCCGACTGTTATTAAATCTAATCTACAAAGATTTAAGATTCATTTTAACACTTACTGAGACAACCCGACTTTAGTTCCTGGTGGGAATTGTACCCATTTTGATATTCATTCATAAAAGTGCTGCGAAAGACACTCGGTTTTTGCCAACTTTTTACTATTCGCCCCATGTTGGTCGTGGGACGATGGTAATTATTCAATTATGTATATTCAATCGGATCTGAAAATATTCCAATGAAATATAAAATATAAAAATTTATTTATTTATATGGAATTGTTAAATTTATCCAACTTAGCACATCTACTTAGTAATTGAACAGAATAGAACCCTCTCCAACCTTAAGTACATTTCTTGTTTTGCAAACATTTAAACTGAATAAAATATACACAAAATAAAAATTTTTTTTTTTTCAGAAATAATGAAAGCGACTCGACTTGATCAGATAAGATTAGCCAAAAAACAAATAAACATAACGAAATGAAAAAAAAAAAAAAAAAAAAAAAAAAAAAAATAATTAAATGACTGCAAAAAACGAAAATATTCTAAACTTATCGAAGAAAGATGATTGTAAACGACATAACATAAAGAATTTTCTCCATTAATTGGTAATTGATAGAACCAGGAAATCAGAATGGGAATCGGAAAAGGAATCAAATGGAAAATATTATTGCGTTTCAATTGATTCTATTACTTACATATGTATATTCACTGAATGAACTGAACAATGTACAGTGGGTCTGTGGTCTCTGATGATGATAGGATGCAAGATGATGATGGGATAATTTTCATTGCAACTCACTATTATAATTTTTAAAACATTTCTATTGATTTTGATTTGAATTTTTTTAATTTGTTTAATTTCACTAAATTATTCTGAATTCTGAAATATTGCCAAGCACTTGCCTACTTTTTGTTTGAAAATGAAATTTCTTTCTCGATTTTGTTCCGATTTATTCGTATTTTTTCTTTGTGTACATTTCACATTACATATGCATATTCACTTTAGTTTGATGATTGTAACACATTGAAAGCTTTCATGGGTGAGACTGAAAAGTATGTATACTTAGCATTGCAAAGGTAAAGCCATAAATTTTGGGATGAAATCATTTCATTATATACACATATATACGCGTTTTTCTTTGAATTAATGTTTGGACCCACAGAAAAACCCCGAACAAAAACTGTAATCTAAAATTAAATACATTTTGCACATTTTTGATTAAAAATAAAGAATGAAAAATATGCAAAATAACGATGCAAAAATAAATTCAGAAATGTTGACACAAAAAAAAAATAGATGTTATGTACTTTCTTTCTTTCTTGTGGATCTCAAAATTTACGTAATTCGAAAATAAAACGAAAATAATAACAAGTTAAGTTTTTGTATGTTTTCGAAAGGTCGAGGTCATTGTATTCAATTGATATTTACAGAGTTGAATAATAAATTAACAATTAATACTAACTCCCTTTCAAAAAAAAAACCTTCGTCTCTCCCATAGTCGACCGAGCTACCATATATGTGTTTCAGAAATGGAGCTACTATAAACTCCGGATAACAGGCGCGCGGCCAGACGAGTACACGACCGGACATGGCTAGAATGATTTGATTTGTCTCTTTACAATGATCAAAATTGTATCAGATCTTACTTAATTCTTATTGTTAGGTATATATACAAATTAATATAGTCTCATTTTTACCATGTGTAAGCATTTATACATATATACAAATATGCATGGGTGCAGCGTATAAAGAAAAAATTAGTAGCCAAAAACAACATCGAAAAGAAAAAATAGAATAACAAGAACATAGAAGCTCAACAAAACAAAATAAGGGCAGGGAACAAAACAATCTAGTAAAATGTTATACTTCGACGTGACTGTGCATACACTACACTATATTAGAGAGGTGGACAGAACAAAAAAGCTTAAGATATACAACTACTTGACAATGCATAAAATACAATAACAATAGTCTTTTATAGGAATATGTTAAAATAAAAAAATACAATTAAATTTTAAAATGTAACCTAAAACATAAAAGGCTTTATTAAATTGATGGTACTCAAATATGCATACATATAAAAGTAAGGCACTCTGATTTTCACATACCAACTGCGTACGATAATGAGAAGCATCTGTGCAAAATTTCAGCTTGAAGCCTCAATTACTGAGAGGATAGTATGTAGTATATGATCGGGCGGGTTCTATGCGTAGCAAACATCAAGCTAAATTTAAATACCTGCTCACATTAGTGTCAATGTTAAGAAAATAAAGAGACTAAGAACGCGCAAGAGAGAAAGTGCCTAAAACTCTCAGACAAGTTCATCTCTTTTAGCAAGGGCTTTTTGTTGTTGTTGCTGTTGTCTTCACCAACGCCGTCACTAACACCGCATAACCAAAGGCTATGAAAAGATGTTTTCATAGTTTGGGCACAATAGAGAGTACGTGTACGATTAATGAGCAATAACTTGCTTACTCAATCATTTATCTTGTCAAGCTAAGCACTCAACAAAAACAAAAAGGCAAAGACAACATCAAAAACAAAGCACAGCTGACATTGATTTTTATCATTATTTACTCGCCGCTCACTTATTCGCTCTGTACCTCTCTATGGGTTTATTTATTTGTTTTAATTAAAACGAAACAACACACACAATTGCATTCACTTGCACACATAGGAAAAATAATAAGACTAATAGAAATTCGTAATAAAATTAAACCAAGAAGGTAAAACAAGCAAACACAACGGATGAATAATGTTAACTAGGCAAATGGGCTTCAATTTAATGTACATAGAATTTGTAGGTCAGCAGACAAATGGATGCACGCATTAATGTAAGAAAAAAAAACACAACATAAATGTATGGATGAATGTATTTACATTGAATTATATGCAACATCTTAAACCTTCCTTCCGACGATATATCTAACGACAGTTCCTGGAGGACGATAGGACATGGGACGGGAGTTTTTAGCGTGGTTTAAGTCCCGCACTGCGGTTGTAGGCCGAGAAAGCATTCGATGCTTTCCTCCCGGTTAAAAAAAACATATGCACCTTAACATGGAGGCCTATATTAATGCATACAAAACGACATTTGAATGATTCACTCTGATGATGAATGCATGTTGTGCTGGTATCTGTTCTTAAGTGAATGTGACTGTTACAGGTTTGCACTTCACACGTTATACGAAGACTGGACGAGTTGTCTTTGCCTTTGGATGTGCATTAGTACACTCACTTCAGTCCATTAATTTTTACTACACTCATCGTTTTATTTCATGTGTATAAAAAGCAAACGCATAGCATATCAGAGTGAATATATCAAAAAGTTGTAATCTTTTTCGTTCGCTTGGGTCCATTAAATTTGAGTAGAGTGTATTCATTGAAGCTTCTATTATGCATGTATGTATGCATACAAGTAGATGTTGTTGCCATGTTGTTATGTTTACATATGTATGTATAATGCAAATGTCTTCTTCGCCATCTCACTTTGTATATTTTTTTATATATTATATATTATGACAAGTGATAATTATATAAATAGTATTAAGCACTTTTATTTATGTATTATATGCAACTAATGAAAATAAAAACTAATAAAGAAGCTTAGTTGAGAAGAACAATTTAATGATTCAATTTGCCGGCTCACCCTTTTTTTTGCAATAGTATGAAATGCTTCTTTAATTGAGGAATTTAATTCAAAACAGAAAGAAATAATTACTAACAAATTAATCTTTCTCCAATCAAATTACTTAGTAGATATTTATGAGTTTGAAATGCCAAATGTTGTAATTCTAAATGGTAACACGATTCTTCCAAAACTCACCTTTGGAAAAACGCCGGGTCCGCAGCTGTTCACAGAAGTCTTCGAAGTCTTCGAAACAGAATCAAAAATGGTTCTTAAAATACCATTAAAAGAAAAGCGACTAAATAAAACCGCAATGAACAGATGTTTCAATAATAACAAATGCAAGGATTTTACACGAAATAATAGGTCACTCTGATGTGCGTCAGAGTTGTATTTTGTTGTGCGAATGACTGTTATAATTTAAATTTAATTTATGTATTTTAAAAAGAAAGGTTATTTTTTTTGTTTTTTTTTTAAATGAAATTAAACATGAACAAATAATGTTTATGCTCACCATGGGCTTGACTTTATTTCAAATAAAATTTTATGCCAGTAGTGTTTATATTGTATGTTTGTACATAATTTCAGACATACTTAAATAATATGTATACTATACAATATCATCATATTATGGT
The DNA here is from genome assembly GCA_037040105.1 of Amiota albilabris. Classification (NCBI taxonomy): domain Eukaryota; kingdom Metazoa; phylum Arthropoda; class Insecta; order Diptera; family Drosophilidae; genus Amiota; species Amiota albilabris. The sequence goes on from JBANCV010000220.1 coordinate 46,265, forward strand.
CCGAATAACACTCAATCGGAACGTTCAATTTTCGATCTCTTTTTCGAGCAAGTAGAGCCAATAATTTCACCTCCCGTTCATATAACGCAACCATCAGTGTCTTTTAATGGATGTACATATGTATATGTATATGTATCTCAGCAAAGGATTCTGTGCCTTTTCAATTCAACTCCAAATCGAGCAATTCTGCTTAAGTTTGGTGAACTGATCTATGATTCTCCAAATAATTTCATTCATAATTGAAATGGCAAAGTACAACTCTTAACTATCAACTGTCACTAAAACACTGTGTTGTCAATTTAAAATCAAACGTTTACAAAAATCACCCTACAACAAAATCTATATATGTACATATATGTATATAAAATTGTAAACGCTTTATTTTCCTGTGCACGGTAATCTCAGGAATGGATATCACTGGTGTATTGTAGTAAGCTTCCTCTAACATGTAACTTTTGTTTCGTTCCGATTGGTTCACAAACAACATAATAGGCTTTAAAAGAAAATATATCACCCTAACTACAAAAAAGCGATACCTCAGAAAACACGTATTGTTTGATTTGATGATGCAGAATTATTCGTTATTTCATGTTTAATATTAGGAGTACTCAAGCAACGTCTTAAACTAGAAAAATTTCGCAAACTGCCAAACATAGTGCCGAAGAATTTAGTTCATCAAACATGACGGTGTGAATTTATTAGGAGTTTGCAGGTTGTCCGATCATATAGCAAAAATGAAATGATTATTAATTTAATTGAAATAACAATTCATTTACAACAAAAAGAAGTATGAATAATATAAACGAGTCCAGTTTCCAGCGAGCCTATGTTACGCAATGACAATTGACAAAGCCCAGGGCCAGGCGCTGAATGTTGCGGTTGCAGATCTTACTAAAAGTTGTTTTTCACTGTCAGCTTTATGTGGCACTGTCGCATGTTAGTAAATCCAGGAATCAGTATGCTTTAATCCCTGACGGCTCTACATGTAATATCGCTTACAGAGAAGCAATACTGTAACATATACATTAATAGGTAATGAAATTTCTCAATGTTACTAAAACTGAGGTCCATTCGTATGTTGTCGTACCAGTTATTACAAACATATTTAGAATACCACGCGTACAAAGCCGTGGGCACAGCTAGTTATAAATAAATTTTTTATATCCAATGGTAACAAAACCAGTAAAGTCAGATGCAATCTTTTACTTCTACTATTAAGAAATAATCTTGCATATTACTTGAGGCGTATTATGTGGATTTTAATGGAATTCAAGTCAGGTGATTGGGGGAGTCTTACCAAAACCTTGAATCACATTTTCCCTTAATTAGTCTTTAACTTCCATAAATGTAAGTTTTTCGTTGTTGCATGCTGAAGCAACCAACGGAGTGTAACATTACACGTCGCGTATAAGCAATATTTTTGACTTCAATATAGAAATATTTGTGCAATTTTCTAACAAATTTGAATAATTGTGCTAACTGTTAAAAATATAGACCAAGTGCGAATCAAAGAGTTCCGTAGATATTGTATATTTTTTTGGCAGTATGTTTTAGTAATCATACTTGAATTTACTTGAATATGAATATGAAAGACATGACCAGTAAATAACACAGCGCACTTTTGTTTCAATATTGGAATAAATGATCAAACAGCAACTGTCTATCTATTATGGTTCACGAGACACATCCGGAGTTGGACGGACGGATGGACAGACGGATGGACAGACGGATGGACAGACGGATGGACGGACGGACAGAGTAAGCTTAGTAATAGGGTCCCATAAGCACCCTTTGGGTAGGGAATCCTAAAAAGTATAAAGAACATTTTGGTATGACTAAATTTGTTGCTATTGTTTTGTACTGGATTAGTTCTCAATCTGTATAGTAATAATATATTATTAGTTTTTTTTTTTAATGATTAATACTGTATGTTCATACATTACTTAAACTAATTTGGTACATTTTTGTCAAACATTAGAGAGACGTATAGCCAAATGATTTTGTTACGTTAGATGTATATGCTTACTAACTATCTTATGTTTCCATTAATTATAATTTGATTCAATTATGGCTATGTAGTATATCTGATCGCAAGATCACACGTTTGAGTCTCCTTGAGAACTCTTTGTGCATAAGCGCCGATGCAAGTGGGTTTGAGTAAGCATTCAGCCTGTCATTGTAACGAGTGCTGTGTACGTTTATTTCGTCCATAAATGTAGGCATCCGAAGGTCGTTGTGTATTGCAGAATTCCTAACGTACCAAGGACACAGTGCTTGCACAGTGCACAGGCAGTGACCCTTAGTTGGTTACCATAGGTCCAGAAGAGACATACAATTGTACGGTATACCAACAGTTTGTTGCGCATGCTAAGTTGTCTGTTAGGACGCAGTAGCCAGTAGAGAGTTGAAATATTGTACATAGGTTTCTTTTTACCTAGGACAAATCATATGTTGGAACGCGCCGAATCGGAATACTGGGAGGGGTATCCCCCATACAAACCACAAATTTATGTTCTTAAGTTTATAAACGTTTTTTGTTTTTTATGCTATCACCTTGAAATTAGGACACAATAAGTTTTTGATTCATATTCATTAACCATGTAAATTTCATGATCCTACGAGTACTGGATCGTATATCTGCCATACAAAAAACGTTTTCTGAACAATCCTCGTATGTACTGCTTAAATAAATTTTTAATAGAAATTTTTATTTATTTTTTTTTTTGTTTACCTTGTGTGTTTGTGCATAAATCACAATAAAAATTTAAAAAAAAATACATTGTTGCTGTGCAATTAAATGTTTCACATTAACATTTATTATAAAATTCATTTTCGAATCAAGCAATAAAGTTTCAACATAATGCGGTAAATGGAGTAAATTGTTTTTATTATTGCTGATGTTGTTAAGTGTTACCAATTCTTCGGAAGTTAGAGTTCAATCTATCAATGCAGTCTATATTATAGAGCGACCTACGCAAATTGGATAAATAGAAAAATATTGCAATAAAATCTAACTCTAAACAGGTTTAGAGATTTCTTTGCAAAAAAAAAAAAATAATAATTTAAAAGCAAAATTTATAATACATATTGTATTTAAGGCACAGTGCGAAATTTCCTTTCGTTTTGTGGCAGGCCATCATGATCATCTGACATACATACGAGTATTGTCATACAGTATGTACCTATATACACCTCGTTTATCATATTGTGAATGAACGAACGGTTTTATGGGTTTATTGGATTGGATTATTCAGCAAATGGTTGCACTACTTTACTGATTAATGCCTATGAAATGCAAGCGGCGCCGTTGGCTTTTTTATGGCAGGCGTTTCCTTGAACGATCGATCATCATAGGATGGCGGCACTGGTCTGTTCAGAGCGGCTTCATGGCTTTTACTTGTAGTCGCACTTAAAACGATTATGCAACTATTATTATTTTGGTGGATTGGTAAACACATCTTCACGGCTCAATGAATTGCTGGGATTTACTTCGAAAATGTGATTAATTAGTTTACAGGTTTATTTATGTATGTATTGTATGTATGTATATATATTATAAGGGTACATAAATACATATGTAAAACTATATACAGTACATATGTACATATCTATGTATATCTACTAGTATTGAGAGGTGGAATTATATGTTACGACAATAGATTGAAATAAAGAAACAAAACAAAACAAAAAAAAAAAAAACAAATAAAAACACAACACAATAAAAAAAGAGAGAGGGAGGCGGCGGCAGTTCCAATATATTTTATGGGGTCGACAACATTTTGCGAATCTTGCTGTCATCTGATTACACTGAAAGGCATATGATATGATGATGAGATGCCATCAGCGATAACTTGGTTGCTTGCTAGCTTGGCAACTTGGCAACTTGAATTCGACCGATTGAACTAGTTTGATTCATTTACTTGGGAAAGAAGAAATGCAGTGACGTGGTGATGAGATTGATGTTGACGGGATAGTAAGCGACGTTGGCGTTGTCTCTGGTGTCGGTACCCTGATGTAGTCACTTTCGTTTGTTTTCATTTTCATTTTGATTTGTTTTGTTTGTATTATTCGATTTTAACTAATTAGTTAAATGCCTTTTCTAGCCTCAATTTTGTTTCTTTGTTTCTGTTTCTTTGAACAATCCGGACACATCTCTGTTTTTTTTTTGCAGCTTTTTATGTGCCAAAAATTAACTATTTAAGCATTTCGTATGCCATCGAAAGACATCAGTAACTCAACTAACCTCGAAGCGAAGCGTTTGTAACAACTCCGTCTACTAAGCTTGTGATTAGCAAATTAAACAATTTGTGCAACGAAATGAAGGTAAGAGGAAAACTTGAGATTGATATGACAATAATTGTTAATTGTGCAATCGACTTATCCTGATCTGTTTTCTGTTTTTTAAGGTTTTTATTTGTATTTTTGCTTTGGTGGCTGCAGCACATGCCGGAATTATTGCCGGTGGCCTCGATCTCGGTGGCGGTGGTGGTGGCTATAGCTATGGCGTTGGCCAAAGTGGTGGTCACGATCACGGTAACACTGTCATTAAAGTTGTAAGCGAAGCTGGTGGTCATGATGCCGGTTACAATTTCGGTGGCAGCCATGATTCTGGTTACAGTTATGGTGGTGGTGCTGTCAATGTTGAACATGTCGCTAGCTTTGATGTTGGTGCTGGTTCTGGTGGTTTCGATGCTGGACATGGTAGCTTTGATGGCGGCTACGCCGGTGGTTACGGAGGAGGTTTCGGTGGCAGTTATGGCGGTGGTTTCGAGGCTGGACATGGCGGTGCCACTCAAGAAGTAAAAATTGTCAAAGTCGTTAGTGAGGAAGCTGGTCATGGCTCTCACGGCGGTTTCGGCGGTTTTGGAGGATACTCCGGTGGCAGTGGACTTGGCGGTGGCGATGTTAAAATCGTTAAAGTTATTCACGAGCATGCCGGTGGCAGTGGACATGGCGGCTTTGGAGGCGGTTTTGGTGGCGGCTTTGGCGGTGGATATGGTGGTGGTCATGGCCATGGTGATGCCGTCCAAGTTGTTAAAGTAATCAGCTCTGGCTCTTCTGATGCTGGGTACTCTTCAGGTGGCTGGTCTTCTGGAGGATGGTCTGCTGGTGGTGGCCTAGAAGGTTGGTCCAGCGGCGGTTGGAACTAAAATATTGCTGCGCGTAGCTTCTTTCGAATCCCCAATTCACGCTAGTAACCAATGTGATATGGCTTGCCGCGAGCCACTTAAGTGTAAATCATTGTTAGCTCTGCATTTTGTTGTCACTATTGAGCAATGGCATAAGCCTTGTAGACGTTGTTTTTAATTATTTTAATTATTATTTTTTTTTTCATAGTTTATAAAATATGTTTTTATAGAAAAATAAAACAATTAACTCTTTATTTGAATTTGCGATAGAATCATTTCTTCATTCATGCAATGTCACTAATATTTTGACTATTGATTCAATATATCATAACACCAAATTACTAAAATGTTTTCAAAACTGCAAATCTTTATTAATCATTGCAAAAATATGGAAGACCATGTGTACATATATTACTTATTATGAATTGCCTTAAGATTATGACTATCGAAACAATACGTACTTATATGTATATCATACATATCATACGTATCACCACCAACATCATTTAAAATAATCAGCAACCGGGAATCTGGGAATTTGATAATAGAGGATTGATAATGAACACTCAACATTCTAATACCGATTCAATGTATATGGGAGCTTGTGAACTTGCCTCTTCTCTTCTATTTTAAATTTAGTAACAATATTATTTGTTTATATCGATTAACACAATGTATTTCCTAAAAATGTTATAAGAACTAACCCTAAAATAACTAAAATTCATTTTCATTTTCCTTTTAAAGCAAAAGAGAAATTCCATAAAATTTGTTTCTTTTCTTTTATACTCGTATGTAGATATATACTAATCCATCAATGATTCATTTAGCCATTTAGTTATGTTATCATGGTAAGAGTAGAGAAAGACTGAACTTTCATCACTTAAGTAGCATAAATAATGCGTGAAGATTTCTACTACATACATACATTCAATCTTTGTTTTTTATGTCTGATACTTTTTGTAATGCATTGAATGAGTTTTCGGAAATATTTTATCCAATTGCGGATTTACAGGATCGTAACATTTTCAATTTCTGAAAAAATTATTTTGTTATGTGAATTTTAAACCTTAAAAAACATAGACAAGTTTCGCTTAGTTGGTGCTCAAAGTTATTTGATAAGTATGCACTCTAGGTTTTCCATGCATAGAAAAAATAAGTATTCATAAATTTTCAGCATGATTAAATTTTTAACATAAATATAATTGAGAATTTTCAAAAAAAAAAAAATAAGAAGCGATTTCTTATTACTTTTAGTAATCGGGGAACTTCAACTAAGGCATTTCTAGTCTGTACCCGGCCAAAATTTCATCTTCTTATCTTATCTGAAGTGTACACAGAGATACTCGTAGATAAATTACTTTGTATGTAGATTGTGGATCGATCGACTTAAAATTGTGTGTTTAATATATGTGTATTTGTACTTAGGGTATTACGATTTCGATGTGTAAAAATAAATATTAAATCAGTTATATTAAGATATCTTTTCAAATGCAACAAATCCTTATGTCATATATTCTTACACAAGAGTTTCTAAATAAATAAATTTTCTTAAGTAAATCAAAACTCAATTGGATTTTTTATATTCTTTAAGTGGTGAATAGTAACAGACAGGAGGCGACATCCATAAAGATCCCATACATATACAAATATTTTTGATCAGCTCGACGATATTGATTAAGCTTGTCTGTCTATATGTATGCAGATAAGTTCCTTAGTTTTTAAGCTAGAGAGCTGAAAATTTTGAACGAAGTTTTCTTTTTTATATATGGAATCAACCGAATCGAACCTCTAGGGGGGTACCTCACATACAAACCCAATTAGAAAAACTTTTTTTGTTGTTTGCAAATTGAACTTTTGACACTATGAGTTTCGGTTCACCAAAAATTTACAAAAATTTAAATTTACTCAAAAGAATATTGTAATATTTCTGTATGCTGTTCAATCATAGGAGCGTAAGCAAAAAGGTTTTCTAGGGAATGCGTGAAGAGTATACAGCTTTGGTATAGTCGAAGATAGCCTTCTTTCTGGTTTTTGATCATATGTAATTAATACTAGAATTATATTGGAGTGACTAAACTATAAATATGCCATTGTGATACAAATACATAATTTAAATTATGGTTTATGTAAGATACTTTTTTAAGAAAATGTGTGTCACTAACAACTTTTTTGTCAATCGCTGGAATCTGTTTAAATATTTTTCAAGAAAAGTATATGTATTTTTTTTTTTTTTTTTTTATTCTATTACTGATACAAATTTTGATTATGGTTATACATACAAACATTTTGCATTACCCTAATATGTATGTACATACATACATGTATATTGTTAATACTCAGCCATATATGAAAGTATGTATGTTCGTGTGTATTTCTTTGAACTAAATATCAATATATTATATACACGCATTCATTGATCCATTTTACCCTCCATATAAGCATATTGGATGTGGGTATTACCAAATTGTTTTAATTTTATTTTAATTTTTTATCGACTAAGTTTTTCGTTTCTCTTCTTCGCTGTAATTTTTTCGTGGTCAACACTGCACAATCTGCATAAATTAAGTTTTTTTCTTTTTTCTGTTTTTGGAAACATTAAATTACCAACTAAAGAAATATACAATAGATGTGTATATATATATATAAGTAGAAATGGAAAGGGAAAGAAATCAAAATCAAGACAAAGAAAAGAAGACAAAACAAATAATAATAAAAATACTAAAATAATAAAAAAAAAAAAGCTACCACAACAAACAAATAACCTTTCGCAAAACAATCAAACAAAATAAAACAGTTATTTAGCATTACACTATACTAGTCGGGTGGGTAGAATGCAGGGATACTCTGTATCCCCTCTACCATAATATCTAAGCTGGCAAATATCTAGAATCAACTGATTCGATCTACAAAATTTCAGTATTGTATCTTTTATACTATTTTACGAGAAACAAGCATCCGATCACATGGTGTTCAATACTGATCATGGATCTTCTGCTTATTATGTTGATCCGAATATCGCTCCGTCACTTAATTCAAGTGGACTGTGGTTTCAGAAGCACACAGAAACACGTCTACAAGCTGACATAATATACATAGCGTATATATTGTATACCTGGACTAACAAACTTAATATACCTTATATGTATGTGGAGGGTATTAAAAAAAGAAAATGAAGATGAAATAAATTAAGTTTCGCCTTAGATATTTCAACAAGAAACACCATTCATCATTGTTATTGTTATGGCTACTAAGCTATGAAACTCGAACTAAGTAACCGTCTAACCATCAACACGATATCCATCTTCAGATTAGTTTGGTTGTTAGTATTAGTGTTGCTGTGGTTAATCCCGGCTACTGACAAATTTATGAACGAATTATTCAAAGTAACTAATGATGACCAATTATCCAATGTTATCGATTCATCATGTGAAGGTTTTAACTTTACGAAATCAAGTTATCGTTTCATCAATCAATCGACCGACCGACCGACCAATCTATCCACCATTTGTAATTCGTTCATGGATTCAATCGTACGATGATGATGATGATTCAGTTGGAGTTGCACTTTGATAAAATTACTGCTTGAAGCATCCATCCAACGAACGTGTGACCTTAAGCGTCCAAATATCTGTTTCAAAGATTTCCTAATACTCGTGAAATTGGTGGTGTGGCGAAGTTTTTGATTGGAAAATGAGCATAATCATAATCAATTTGTTTGTTTTCTTTATAAAGAATCATTTAAAACAGAAATTAATTTTATTATTAAAATGCATAAATTGGCTGCCTGCATTTTTGTTCAACTTAACTACACATAATTTTTACACAAATGATTTCTATTTCTTCTACTGTATTCATTTCCATTTGATTTGGGATTAGTTTTAGTTGATGATGATGATGATTATGATGGTCTTACCATCTTAAATCAGTTAAGTTGAAAGCCATGAATGGTTGTTGGTTGTTGGTCGTTGGTCGTTGGTTGTTGGTTAAAGACTATGTATGTATGTCTTTGGTCTCTAGTCTCCGGTCTCTATTGCATTGCATAATGAATTCATCATGATAAAAAATTAACGCGTTTTGTTTACGAAAGACTATCATGCATTCCGCATTCATGGGCTGTTGGACAGACTGATAGACAAAAAAACTAGAGGACGGTCCCTTTAGAGTTTTGAACTTAATAATAATGTTACACTGCATTGTACTACACTAACAATTTTAAAAAACTAAAACTAAAAACACGAGGCAAGTTTCATCTTCATTTGTATCCCAACATCAGCATCACGATACAAAGTTGTATCATTGGCATGGTCATTCGATGGCTCTGGAGGTGGACTACTAATACTTCACTATCATTCTCCCTTATATTTGAGGTCTTTCAGTTTCTATTTTTGGCGTAATGGCATCGGCATCGTCATTGGCATCGGCATCAGCATCTCGTGGAAAGGCAATTAGTGTTGTCATTTATTAGCATATGAATTAAGTTAGACGTACAAGAGAGACAGACAAGACCATCATTATTATCATCATCATCTGGCTGCTGGCTTGTAAGTTGGCTAGCTAACAAAGTGACTGATCGACAGACCGCAGTCACTCTGATAGCTGGGCTTGGCCTATAAAAGCATTGAGGTTCGCTGCAGAAAGCATCAGTTGTTGTTCGACTCTCGTGCTTGATACTATTCAAAGACACTTCATCACAATCTAAGCTGAACCAAGACAAGATGAAGGTGTGTGATTAAGTAAAGAAAGAAAAACAATTGACAAAATATGAAAATTTGTGAACGAACATTAATCCTTTGTGAAGGATGTACGCAGTACAATCTGCTTATCTCCTCAATGGAGATGTGTTTTTTTTTTAATTTTTTTCTAAGTGAAAACTAATTTTTTTTGTGTGCTTTTTTTTCTGTGTACTCCAAAAGGTATTCGTTTGTTTGCTCGCTGTATGCGCTATGGCCAATGCTGGCTTCCTTGGTCTAGGAGGTGGTGGTGGTGGTGGCGGCGGTGGTGGTGGCTGGTCCGGTGGTGGTGGTGGCGGTGGTGGTGGCTGGTCCGGTGGTGGCGGCCATGGCGGTGGCGGCGGCGGTAGCTCTGTCAAGGTCATTAAAGTGATCTCTGAAGGAGGTGGTGGCGGCGGTGGCCATGGTGGATGGTCTGGCGGTGGTGGTGGTGGTGGTGGTGGATGGTCCGGTGGTGGTGGAGGTGGCTGGTCCGGTGGTGGTGGCGGCGGTGGTGGCGATGTTAAAATCGTCAAAGTCATCTCGACTGGAGGCGGTGGTGGTGGATATGGAGGTGGTGGTGGATATGGCGGCGGTGGCGGTCATGGTGGTTGGTCTGGCGGCGGCGGCGGTGGCCACGGTGGATCATCTGGCTCAGTCAAAATCATTAAGGTCATCTCTGAAGGCGGTGGCGGCGGTGGAGGCGGCCATGGCGGTTGGTCTGGTGGTGGCGGTGGCGGCCATGGAGGCTGGTCTGGTGGCGGTGGCTGGTAAAGAAAAAAAACCTATAAGCTCAACCACACACACACACACACACACACACATAAACACACCAATCGAGACCGTCGATGACGACTGACAACGAGTACCTGCCACTCAACCTGACTTGGTTAATAATGTGATATTTGCAGAGAGTTGAAAACACAAAACCCTTTTTTTTTTACTTTTGTTTAGTTTTAGTTTTTGTTGAATAAAAATTTTGTTACAGAAAAATTGAAATTTTCTTATGACTTTCGGTTAAGTAATTTATCTCACCTCAAACTTCAAACTATTTCAGCACTATCAGCTCTGGAGCTAATGGATGATGATGATGTTTCATCTAAGATATTTTGCAATTTCCGCTTTGTACTCAGCCATTTCGTTTTTATAATCTGTAATAAGTATAATAAGTATTATAGTAAAACCAAGCATATTCAGATTCCAGTTTTTCAGTTTATTTGGTTAAGTTTCACTAAATTAAATCTTTAATCGTCTTTTAAGTAGTGAACATCACCACAAAAGAGTAGGAAAATCAACTTAATATTTTTTTTAACAACAATTTGGTTGAGAGTTGAGATCTCAATGGGAGTTTGTTTTTTGGATCAATTGCTAGCACTATTTAGTTGCTGCCTGCATTAACTTTTAATGACAGCACAGCTTTTGTTGGAAATCTATCAAATACTTTCTACTTTTTCATTGCTTCTATGAATATACGTTAAGATGAAATGCATATGTTTAGTTATATGTATGTAGGTAACTTCTAAAATAGATTAAAATTTCAGATCCTGTTGTTGTCTCATCAAACATAATGTATACTTAACAACAGCAACAAACATAAATGCCATCATTATTTTCATTATCAACAACATCATAGTCATAATTATGTTTGTTCTGTTTTTTTGTTTTTTTGGTTTGTCGAAAATTAACAATAAAACAAATAATCACTAAATATTAATTAATTATTTTTGATTTGAGACAATAAAAAAAGTTCTTCAATACAATTTGTTTACTTCAAACCATTGCAGAAGTTCTATAGATAAACTACGAGTGTCTATCAATCAATAGATCCAGCAACTATCGTGTTTACCATGCAACAATCAATTAAAGTGATCTCAAATTCATTGATTGGGTTTTCAATAGAAGAATTTTTATGATATTATTTTATAGCAAAGGGTAAATGAATGATCGAGCAGTGATGAAATCTGATTAAAATGGGGATCTGCAAAACTGTTGGGGTTTCGGCATCCCTGTTATCAACCGCTAATATTAGAAAATGTTTCATTGCAATCCGGATAAATTTCTTCATCATGTATGAAATATGGACTCATTGTAATACACTTCGAATAAACCAGCTCCAAAGAAGTAGAAGATTAAAAAATCGGCAAATGGTCATACCATGAGGTATTAAAATGAATTTTTCAACTTTTTAAATTACTGCCACTGCGTTTTTAATAAACTTGGTAAAATTAAGTCAGTCTGTATGGAATCTGAACATTGTCTTAAGCGGTTTTGGAGTACACTCAGTTTTTCAAGAACGAATTGACCGCGTTATACGTTATACGCATTAACAAAATGCACGAGCATTAAATGGTTTACTAAACTGATGGTCAAATTTGATTAGTATATGGAATATCAATTAAAATAATTGGTTTTCTAACATAATAATCAACATTGATTATTTAATATAAATCTTAAGGAATATTGTAGTTTAATGGAATGATATTTATCATCAAGGAGCAGCACAGAGACATTTCTTATTAGTGTGCTTAGAAGGGATCCAAAATTGAAATTACCATTTTCTGTTCAACCTTTCCTAACATGGATGCTTGTTGATCAATTGACCCTCGTATTTTAGCGAATATTTAAAGAAAAATGCAGAAGATAACCGGATCAACTATTAATGAAAACAATTACCTTCTTAAACAAATTATCTATGTGTTTATTTTTATATTATACCCTTCAAATTCATATAGGTAGTTTAATATATATTATACAAGGTGTGTGTTAAAAGTTTCCGAACTTTTCTGGCAGGGCATTTTCTGGTGCCGCCATCTTTGTGTGAG